>JACEGR010004627.1:0-84761 GCA_014170235.1 Listronotus bonariensis | reverse complement strand
TGTCGCGTCGAAATCATTTGTCATTAGATGCAAAACAGGTTGTAAAAATGTGTATGAAACTTTAATCAGTAGGGGACTTATAAAACAAGAAGCTTTAAAAAGAAACCTGTCTACTTACAAAATCCTCAATATCGTCGATAAGGGATATTATAATATTAATAGTGAAGAATTGAACAAAGAAAAAAGCGTAGTGATTTTCGATCTCACCGTATAGACAATAGTGATCAAGACCTAATAAGAAGGAAAAATATATTGTCTTTATGAAAGCCGGAGTTGTTCCTACCTTGGATAAACTGAAACAACAGTGTTATTGTCATGGATAACACCAGCTACCACAGCCGTCTGCTACACAAAACGCCAGCTTCATCAAGTTTAAAAACTGAAATCCAGGAATATTTGTTAAAAAATGATATTTATTTTGAATTCAGTTACAAAAAAGCGCAACTTTGGAAGTAAAAAACAATAAATTATAAATCTTTATATTAAAAAGAGATATGGCCATTTAAATGAAAGCATTTTTGTATTGAAGCTTATGAAAGAAATCGAGCATATGCGACCAATTCTTTTGAGGGTGTAGTTTAAAAAACACGCTTTTATATGCAACCGAACTAAAAATTAGAAAAATAATTTTCATTACAAGAGTTTGTATTACAGTAATAAAGGGTCAAACAATGAATCAAGAATTATATACCTCAAAATAGAATTATAATGAAATTTAAGATAATAACAGAATTTACGAAGGACCTAACGATTCCAAACAATTCAAAATTAGTTTCTTTTGATGTAAAAGTCTTTTACCTCAATTCCAATAAAAGAAGTTATAGAAATTTTAAATAACTTAATCGGTGCTTCAAACTTAGATATTAAAACAAAAACAGAATTAAAAAATGCAGTTCGAACATGCCTAAATCAAAATTCTTTTAAATTTAATGGTGAATTTTATAAACAAAATGATGGCCTGCCTATGGGCTCTCCAATTTCTCCTTTATTGTCGAAATTTTTATGGCTCATTTTGAATAAGTTTGTATTTAACTCTAATAATCAGCTAATTAAGCACATTTTCTATTGGAAAGATATGTGAATACGATGTTTTTATTGACGTTTAGAAAATTTAAAAACTTATCTAAATTTCTCTCTGTACTATTCCAAATGCAAAAACATCGTCTACATATCTTTTCCAATAAAAATGTGTTTAATTAGTTGATTATTAGAGTTAAATAAAACTTTTTCAAAATGAGCCATAAAAATTTCCGACAATAAAGGAGAAATTGGAGAGCCCATAGGCAGGCCATCATTTTGTTTATAAAATTCACCATTAAATTTAAAAGAATTTTGATTTAGGCATGTTCGAACTGCATTTTTTAATTCTGTTTTTGTTTTAATATCTAAGTTTGAAGCACCGATTAAGTTATTTAAAATTTCTATAACTTCTTTTATTGGAATTGAGGTATAAGACTTTTTACATCAAAAGAAACTAATTTTGAATTGTTTGGAATCGTTAGGTCCTTCGTAAATTCTGTTATTATTCCTAAATTTCATTATAATTCTATTTTGAGGTATATAATTCTGATTCATTGTTTGACCTTTTATTACTGTAATACAAACTCTTTGTAATGAAAAATTATTTTTCTAATTTTTAGTTCGGTTGCATATAAAAGCGTGTTTTTAAACTACACTCCTCAAAAGAATTATCGCATATGCTCGATTTCTTTCATAAGCTTCAATACAAAATGCTTTCATTACTTAAATGCCATATCTCTTTTAATATAAAGATTTATAATTTATTGTTTTTGCCCAAAGTTGCGCTTTTTGTAACTGAATTCAAAATAAATATCATTTTTAACAAATATTCCTGGATTTCAGTTTTTAAACTTGATGAAGCTGGTGCTGTGTAGCAGACGGCTGTGGTAGCTTGCGTTATCCATGACAATAACACTGTTGTTTCAGTTTATCCAAGGTAGGAACAACTCCGCTTTCATAAAAGACAATAATATTTTCCTTCTTATTAGGTCTTGATCTCACTTGTCTATACGGTGAGATCGAAAATCACTACGCTTTTTCTCTTTGTTCAATTCTTCACTATTAATATTATAATATCCCTTATCGACGATATTGTGAGTATCTTTGTGAAGTAGACAGGTTTCTTTTAAAGCTTCTTGTTTTATAAGTCCCCTACTGATTAAAGTTTCATACACATTTTTACAACCTGTTTTGCATCTAATGACAAATGGTTTCGACGCGACACTAGTTATATATATTCTCGTAAAATAACTTCTTCGAAACGCACAGTAAAAACGGTTATTCAACACTACAACTAAAATATTAGCAGAAATATTTATATAAATGGTCAAGAGATATTTATACATGAGCCCACCCCTGTCATTATGAACTCATAGGTTTGCCCAATAACAATAGGTCCTAAATCATTAAAGGTTTATTGTGGTATTGCCCGTCAAAAGTCAAAGCGATATGCTTTGAGATACACTATACTTCGGTAAAGGTGGTAACGGTAACCTTGCCCAAATGACCTTAGACTGCATTATTTCATAATTGGCTGCACCTAAAGAACATTGAACCCAGAAGAGATCTGGTTAGGCAACCATTTTTTTAGAGGGTGCGGAAGAAAATCACTTTAAATAATTTATTTTTAACAGCTTTTATTAACTTGGGGTTGTAACTATCTATCTATCCATCTGGCTGCCTATGTAACGGAATCTTTGAGCCTAATTTTAACCAACTTCCAGCTATTCGATTTCTTTGAAACTTTGCACACGTATTAAGGACCCATGACAATGCAATAATCTGCAAACAGTATCCCTTTATCTTTTTTTTGATCGCCAGGAAAAAAATTCCATTATATTATAAAAACAACACCTAGGTTGCCATCTGTTGGCAACATTTCAAACTTTGCTATTAAATGAAGAAGAAATTTTTTAGTGGGTTGCAATATGTTGGCAACGGTCCAAACATTGCCTGGATTGCCATCTGTTGGCAAAATTTCAAACTTTGCTACTTAATGAAGAAGAAATTTTTAGTGAGTTGCAATCTGTTGGAAAAATTTTAAAATTTGCTACCATTGTCATTTCATAGGGGGCTGGTTATTTTCTTTTTGCTGCTTAATTAAATAGTATGTTCTAATTTACTGTTATATTAAGAATTTTGTGCAATATAACGAACTAAAAAATGAAAAATAATTAATAGTTTAAAAAAACTAAAAAACACGCTTTTATATGCAACCGAACTAAAAATTAAAAAAATAATTTTTCATTAAAAAAATATTTTCACTTCATAGTAAAAAGCGTGGGGTGCATTTTACTATTTTTTCATAACTTTTCCATCATAGATATTGGCAAATATAATAATTATAACATTTAATATATTAAGCACCCCACGCTTTTTACTATGAAGTGAAAATATTTTTAATGAAAAATTATTTTTTAATTTTTAGTTCGGTTGCATATAAAAGCGTGTTTTTTAGTTTTTAAACTATTAGTTATTATTTAATATAGGTGCATGTTTATAGTATAATTTGTTGTATAAATTCGGCTATATAAATTATACAGGGTGATTCAAAAATCGATCACGAAACTTAAGGGGTGATTCTACTTGACAAAATAAGAGTAGCGCTTCATATGATTTTTTTCAAAATGTCATTCGTTTTCGAGTTACAAACCGTCAGAAAGTTCAATTTTTGTTTTGGTCTTTTCGCCATATTGCATTTATTTTTTAACCATTCCAGTTGATATTTGGCACACAAATCGAGCTTTGCAGATTCTAAAATTTTAAGACAAAAGTACTTTTTTATATACCACCAAAGGGCACTTTACCTAAAACTTAAAATTTATTTACATCATAACTTTTTATTTTAACAGATATCGCAAAGCTGGGGGCGCCATTTTATAGACAATCAAAAACTTAAAAAATAAGGTACTCTTTATTAAAGTCGATAAACCTCACCGTTTAGGCACCAATAGACATCAAAGTTTTCATCAATTTTAATCAAATAACCTACATATATACAGGGTGTCCAGTAACTCAACCGACAAACTTAACCAAACGATTTTATAACAAAAAATAAGAAAAAACTTCAAATAAACATATGTCCTAAATGCCTTGGTTTTGAACTACTGGGTGTTAAAAATAAAAAAAAGGTTTTTTTAAATATTTAACACACCGTAGTTCAAAACTAAGACGTTTAGGATATATGTTTATATGATTTTTTTCTTATTTTTTGTTGTAGAATCGTTTGGTTAAGTTTATCGGTTGAGTTAATGAACACCCTGTAGCATGTATTGATTAAGGTAATTTGATGTCTATTGGTGCCTAAACGGTGAGGTTTATCGACTTTAATAAGAAGTACCTTATTTTTTAAGTTTTGATTGTCTATAAAATGACGCCCCAGCTTTACGATATCTGTCAAAATAAAAAGTTGTGATGTAAATAAGTTTTAAGTAAGAAGTGACCCTCTGACGGTATTAAAAAACTTACTTATGTCTTAAAATTATAAGAATCTGCAAAGCTCGATTATGTTGCCAATATCAACTGGATTGGTTAAAAATAAATGCAATATGGCAAAAACAAAATAAAAGAGATTGAACTCTGACAACTTGTAACTACGAAACAAATGACATTTTGAAAAAATTATATGAAGCTCTACCCTTATTTTGTCAAGTACAATCACCTGCTAAGTTTCGTAATCATTTTAGAATCACCCTGTATAATAATTTTAAAGGTTAAAAAACATACTTATACACATTATCAAAGGTTATTTAGTGGTCAAATATTACATAACTGTATCATTGACCATGCACACAGTGGAGTTTTTTTCAAAAATAAATCTTCAAGATGATATCGACAGATTTGGTTATTTGTGATTAATTTTTATTAACATAAATATGGTCAGTTCAATGTCAAATGGTTCATTGCAATGATATTATTAAAAAACAAGATTAGACAAACAGACATAGGCATGATTTATTTGAATATGAGAGGGCTACTTTTAAAATGTACAATCTCCAATTGTAGATTGTTGAATTATACAGGGTGCGTGGGGAAAATGAATGCTGCACCGCCAGTCACTTAAAAATCCTAAATGGCAACAATTCTTATGTGGCATATGTACAGGAGTGGCCAACCATATTCGACACGGTCTGTAGCTGGATAACCATGGGGTTTTTAAAAAAGTAAATACTGGAACATATACAGGTCGGATAAGACCACAGTATAAAATTATTTTTACTCTATACAGGGTGTCTCAAAAAGTGTGACGTATCAAAGTTATATTTTTTTAAATGCAACACCCTATATTTTATGACGGTTTCAGATTCTACTTTAAAAAATAACTCAAGTTTGTTTATAGTACTAAGTGTCTAATTTTATTCGTTTTTGTGATATTAGATTTTTTTGAAAAATGCAGAGGTAAGATTAATTTGATTTGACTTTAACACTTTTAACACTTTAAACTTTAAAATGTGTAACAAGATTAGAAAAAAGTCTGCCATATTATACGTAGGTCAAATCAAGATCAAATATTGTACAGGGTGATCAAAAATAATTTCAATTTTTCAGAAAATCAAATAGCCATATCTCTCTTATTTTAAATGGAACACCCTGTATTTTTTACGTCACATGATGACAAATAAAATACTCTTTCAAATGGTGTATAGGTTGCCTAGACCTATGTTTTGTGCTTTTTTGGTAAAATCTGTTTTTACAAATTTTTAGTCCAAATGTTTATTTAAATTAAAGTTGGCTGTGACATAGCAGCCATTTTTATTTTTCTTAAGAAAATAACAACGACCATTTATTGATTACTAGTGTTTTAGTCAGTTTAAAAGAAATTTCAATAATTTTAAATAAAAACCCTTCTTCTACAACAACAAGATGATATAATACTGGTAGGATGTGAAAAAAATGGTTTACTTTAGTCTAGAGTTAATCCTGAAAAATATTCCAGGAGAAACCATCTGATAACCTTAATAATTGGTTTAAAAATTTGACACAGTGATTATGGATAATGGAAGAAACGAGTTATAGGTCACAGAATGTCGTCATAACTGACCAGAGGCGTTATTAGGATTGTTTAAAAACACAAGCTTTATCATTACCACATTCAGCTGAAATAAGTGTTATTGGAAGTAGCATTATAAGCAACTAATGAATTTTTTTCTGTGAATTTTAAAAATAGTTGGAGATAATACAAAATCTTTTAATTTTGTGCTTTTTTCCAACAAATTTACAGTTTTGCAATAACGGCTTAGTAAATAGGCATAGCTATATCACAGCCTACTTACATTTAAATAGACATTTGGAATAAAAATATGTTAAAACGGAATTTACTTAAAAGTATAAAAGATAGGTATAGGCAACCTATACACCATTTGAAAGAGCATTTGGTTTGTAATCATGTGGTGTAAAAAAATACAGGGTGTTCCATTTAAAATAAGAGATATATTGCTATTTGACTTTCTAAAAATTGAATTTATTTTTTGATCACCCTGTATAATCTATGATCTCGATATGACCTACGTATGATAAGGCAGACTTTTCCTAATCTTGTAACGAATTTTAAAGTTTATGGAGTTTATATTATTAAAATAAAATTAATTTAATTGCACCCCTGCATTTTGAAAAAAAATCAAATATCACAAAAACGAATAAAATTTAGACACTTGGTACCATAAACAAACTTGAGTTATTTTTTTATGTGGAATCTAAAACCCTCATAAAATACAGGGTGTTCCATTTAAAAAAATATAACTTTGATACGTCACACTTTTTAAGACACCCTGTATAGACTAAAATAATTTTATACTGTGGCCTTATCCGACCTGTAAATGTTCCAGTATTTACTTTTTTTAAAACCCCATGGTTATCCAGCTACAGACCGTGTCGAATATGGTGGGCCACCCTGTATTAAAGTAGGATTTTTCTAAAATTTAGGGATTGTATTTGATTTTACCCTAACTTTTTTTATATTTCCCCGGGTATTTAGTGTCATTTTTTTTGATATTTGCTTTGGTTTAGAAAATATAGCACACCGCAGCGATCCGGGTTCGAATCTCGGAACCGGACATTGGCATTAATCGCTCGTCACCTCACAGATGGCTTGGCAAACCACTGTATAGTATTCTGCCTACCCCAGGTAGTAGTTATTTAGAAAATAACGTCCGTGGTGGCACTACCGCGTTGTCTCAAAGGTTCTGTGAAATGCAAAAATGGCATGTTTCAGTGCTTGGATAACGTTGACGGAACAGCGTGGAAAAGGGGTTAAACATCTAATAACCCGACACCCACGGTACTCTGGTACTTAGGCATAAAGCCTTCGTGGAGTGTCAAACAGATAAAAAAAATTCTTTACTTGATGCTTTTTCTAATTTTTTCATAAAAAGTAAGTATGGTGACAAAAGTGGTTTTAAATGATAGCTACGATAGAAATACTTAAGATTGTTTTCTCTCACACATTTTTTTGTTTGTATTGTTTTAAATAATGTTTTAAATTTATTTTGTGCCAAACACTTCACAAAATATGAGCAGATAATCCATATCTAAGTACATGTTACCGTATAATTTATTGTTTTTTAGATAATCTAATTATTAGAGAGCGGAATATATGCAGTCAAATTCAAGAAAAATATGCGCACGGCGCATATACAGGGTGATTCAAAAATCGATCACGAAACTTAAGGGGTGATTCTACTTGACAAAATAAGTGTAGAGCTTCATATATTTTTTTTTCAAAATGTCATTCGTTTTCGAGTTACAAGCCGTCAAAGTTCAATTTTTATTTTGGTTTTTTCGCTATATTGCATTTATTTTTTAACCAATTCAGTTGATGTTTGGCACACAAATCGAGCTTTGCAGATTCAAAAATTTTAAGACAAAAGTACTTTTTTAAATACCGCTAGAGGACACTTTACCTAAAACTTAAAAGTTATTTACATCATAACTTTTTTATTTTGACAGATATCGCAAAGCTGGGGCGCCATTTTATAGACAATTAAAAACTTAAAAATAAGGTACTCTTTATTAAAGTCGATTAACCTCATCGTTTAGGCACCAATAGACATCAAAGCTTTCATCAATTTCAATCAAGTTACCTACATACATACAGGGTGTCCAGTAACTCAACCGACAAACTTTACGGGGCGATTCTACAAAAGAAAATAAGAAAACTTCATATAAACATATGTCCTAAACGACTTAGTTTGTTTTTCAACTCAGGTTTAGTAATGGGTTTAGGAATCTGAAAGCTGGAGTGAAGGGTTACTATCGTCGGCAAAACTATGAATGGAATTAGTTGTGGAGAGAGAAGGTCATTAATGTAAAGAAGAAACAATGTTGGTTTTTAGAAATGAACTTAGAAGTTCATTATAGTTTTTTTAAGCTTTGAACAATCCACGAAGGCTAAAGGCCGAAATACTAACGTACCGTGAGTGTCTGAAGCGAGGTAAGAGGAAGTTTGTTGAGACGGGACTTAAATACTTGAAGATTTGGGGGAAGGGAAAGACCTCCGCTGGGCAGTAGGTTCCACAGTCTAGAAACTCTAGGAATAAAAGAAAGAACGAACAAAGTGAGAACTATAATGAATGAACTGTGATGAACTTACTGACTGGACAATTCTTTAGAGCAGAAGCCATGGAAGTACCTATAAAAACCAATAAATTTCCCACAGCCCGACGATGGGCAAGAGGAAGCAAGCCTTTCTGTTAGTGAAGGATCATCATTGAGACAAATAGCTCTTCTTTGAATGGAATCAAGAATGCTTAGGGTATATTCCAATTAAGGTCGGATTTGGGACACATACAAAGTGTATAAATTAGAAGGGGAGAAATACTTTTTGGCGCGAAAGAGAAATCTAAGTTTCTGAAGCTGCCGTGGCTATGGATACAAAGTGTGTATGCCAGTCAAGTTATTTTCAAATGAATAAGGATATTCTTATACATGTTACTATGCTGACCCGGCAAACGTTGTTTTGCCATATAAATAATTTTTAAGTAATTTCTAGCCTAAAAATTAAAAAAAATGTTATGGGTGGACAACCCTTATCACTAAGGGGTATGAAAATAGATGTTGGCCGATTCTCAGACCTACTCAATATGCATGCACAAAATTTCATGAGAATCGGTCAAGCCGTTTCGGAGGAGTACGGGAACGAACATTGTGACACGAGAATTTTATATATAAGATTTGCTAATTTTTCTGTTTTTCAAAGGTAACATAGATAATTGTTGTGTTTTGTCTATCCTAACAAAACGGGGTTGAGTAGCAACACACTCATTGAACAGCATTATTTCGATCAAACAATTAGGCATGGGTTCCAAATCATCACGTTGTCGTCACTATCGGCCCATGATAGTACTATCAGTTCGGAACCAATGATATTCGCGGTACGACACGCGTACCAGGCCAGTTAAGTGAAAGCAGCCGAACCGTTGGGTTGGTGTGCTTGATAATAAAAAAGTTGCTTTTGCTTCGCGTGCTGACATTCAAGTACTATTCGATCATTTGGTATTGTTGAAATTGGGTGAAATTTTTTGAGCATTGGCCGTCTTGAAGTGAAAGTGCCCGTAAGGAAAGTGGTGAAACAGTGCCGAAATTTTTGGATTTTAGTTTTAATTTGAGTAAGTTTTATGAGAGAATTATTTGTTTTTTATAGTTTCATTTTATTTTTAACTAGCGGACCCATGCCCACTTCGTTTGGCCTTAATAATATTTTTTTCTGAATTTTTGTGTAATCATATTAAAATTTAGCCTATAGCACTCCTAAATAGTGAAGCTTTCTAATTGTAAAAGAGTTTTTATGATCGGTTTAGTATTTCCGAAGATTGGCTCTCACGAAGTTATAGTTTATCCAAGATAGCCAACCCGTGCCCACTTTGTTGGGCGTTAATATCTGAACTTTTGTTTAATCATATAGAATATGGCCTATAACACTTCTAAATAGTGTAGCTTTCTGATTTTGAAAGATTTTTATTATTGGTTGAGTATTTCCAAAGAATAGCACCTACAAATAAACAAACAAAGTTACAGATTTTACCTCTTTATAATTTAGTATAGAATACAGTCCATTTTGATGCATCCAAAACACAATCATATTCCTTGTCACGAAAAGAGTCATCAAATACTCATCCTCTACTTATGAGCGGCCAAGTTTTACAGAGCAAAGACACCTTTAATCTTGTGGGCGTCACATTTAAAAGCAACCTTAACTGGCATAAACACATTGTATCTATAGCCACGGCAGCTTCAAAAGCTTGATTTCTTTTCCGAGCCAAAAGTATTTTTCCCCTTCTAATTTATACACTTTATATGTGTCCCAAATCCGACCTCCCTTGGAATATTGTTCTCAGTATCTGGGGCATGGCGTCCCCCACAACCCTAAGCATTTTTGATTCTATTCAAAGAAGAGCTATTCGTCTCATTAATGATCCTTCACTTACAGAAAGGCTTCCCTCTCTTGTCCATCGTCGGGCTGTTGGGGGATTTATTGCTTTTTATAGGTACTTCCATAGGCTTCTGCTCTGAAGAATTGTCCAGTATAGTTCTTCCACTCACGGCTCCCAACAGGGAAAACTCGTGGTTCCGCGCGTATGCATCCCTATACGTTCCAACTGGACAGGCCTCGAACTTCCAACTTTGTTCGTTCTTTTATCCCTAGAGTTTCTAGATTGTGGAAGCTGCTGCCCGCGGAGGTCTTTCCTTCCCCCCAAATCTTCAAGTATTTAAGTCCCGTGTCAACAAACTCCCTCTTACCTCGCTTAAGACACCCACGGTACGTTAGTATTTAGGCTTTTAGTCTTCGTAGTTTGTCCAAAGATAAAAAAATACAGGGTAAAATATAGACTTAATTCTAAGCGAATCTCTATGAAATAAATTTTAATAACATAGTTTCGAGATGGATTTGTTTCCAAGCTAGGTAAAACTTGTAAAAAATGTTTAATATCTTTAAATATCTATTGCAAATTAAGAAAATTTTAGAAAACCTTCTATTGCGTGATAAAAACAACTTGTCTTATAATTTTAAAAATAGCCGTCAATAAAAAAATACGTACGCCACTGAATTTTACATAAAAATACTCATTATTTTTTCTATTTACAATCTTATCTCTTTAAAATGTGTCAATTTTGACATAATTTGAAAAACACTCCTGTATCTCTGACAGACAACCTTATATAAAATAGCCTTAATTTTTAATGCTAAATAGACAAAAATATAAAATTGGTTCCATTAAGAAAAACGTTTTTTCGCAGTTTTTTTCAGATGACCGAACGACGCGTAGCGGAGTTCGGTCAAGCAGTCAAGTGCGGAAAAGGCACTTTCGGCACGTGTTAGGAACGCTATTTTTCTACGAGTGTGTGGAAAAAGTCAAACTAAACAACCATTTGATAATATTTATTTTTACCATTACTGCTTATTATTATTAACAACATTAATCGTAAAAGAACAGTTGGTAGCATTTTGCAAATGAATCGCAGAGGCAAGTTGTTGTGGGTAAGTTGCGGAGTTGGAGATTGCCGTTGAGGTGCAATTGAACCGGTCGTCGTTACAGGTAACAGAGACACATTGTTGCTTGCTAGAAGACGGTACAATGGGCCTTGAGTGCGTTTTGCTGTGTTCAAAGGTAGATGAATTTTGGGATAATATTTTGTTTGATAAGTCCGTCTTAAAACTTGTAGAGCTTTCTAGGTAGCCTTCTGCAACAGATGATGACTTCCAACCTCCAAGTCTTTTAATATTTGTTATGCCTTCACCAGAATTAGCTAACATTGTAGCTGAGGAACGGCGAAAGCTATGTCCCGTGTAAAGTTCTGGGTTTGGAAGACGTAAATAGGCAGCTATTTCAGAGGGCATCTTGCCAAAAGAATTTATTCCTATGCACTGGACAGTACAAGCCAATTTTTTGTAATTAACAAAAAATCTTCTGTGTGGTGTTTCGGGCTTTCGTAAACTGAAATACTTTCTATACAAAGCTAGATATTTTCCATTTTCAATTTCCTCGGAAATGACAAAACTTCGGCTAGAATGGTTTTTGGAGTCTGGAATATTTACAATTAAAAGATTCCCCTTATCGTCAATATCATCAATGCTAATTTTCATCAATTCTTCTCGACGACACGCACCAACTAGTCCGAAAATTGTAGCTACCTTCATCGCTAGATAGACATCATTTGGAGCATCATTAATAAATCTTGCTATTTTATCTTTCGAGAAAACTTTGGCCTTCTTGGGTCTAAATCCCACATTTTGCTTCTTCAAAAATAATGTAACTTCAAAATATTTTTGCTTAAATCCATGTTCTTTTTCGATCTTAATGACACTTTTAACATAGAATACCTTGACCATAAGGTATTGGGCTTACATGTTTTAGCAAGTTTCGCGAAATATGCCATAAAAACGTCTTCTTTCATACTTTTGATTTTTTTCTCGCCACACCAGCTTGTAAATGCTGGATATTCTTCTCGTACCTGTGCTTCGACTTGGACGGCAACAAATCTAAATTTGCTATTTCGGCTGCTTTTAGAATGGATTCAGGTAATTCCTCGTCAGAAGACTCCATGGGAAACGTTTTTTATTTAAAATCGACGATACTGATCAGAATGTACTAAAGACACTTTTAATTATGACTTTTAATGACTTTGATCTTTTATAATATGGACACCGGCACCTGTCAAAACTAAAAATCTGACAAGCAAATTTAATATATACCAGGATTTTTGAAACAATGTTTTTAAAACAATATTAATTTTTAGTGAATATTTTGTTGATTTTACACCTAATTTGTACAAATAAAAGAATACTATGCCAATAATAAAATTATACTAAGTCAAACTTCAGAATTAAAAACATTTTAAGTACCTGTTTAAGTGGAAAATTTGCAAGGGTTTACTTTTCCTAGTGCGGAAAAGTGTCACTTTTCAAACTAAATTGCGAGCAGAAAAGTGCTGCTTTCCACACGCTAGTACAAAAATTTCTATTATAATATTTACTCTGGATACGCTACGCCCAACGATTTTATTATTTTTCTGATCAATAACCCCTAGATTGATGAGAAGATTGGTGCGATCTAGTATCTAGGACTAGAACCGTTTGATATATTTTTTTGGTAATTTTCTAGAAACCTGCGGCAACTCTGATTTTAACGAAACTTGGGATACAGGGGTTTTAGGGGCTGATTACGAATCTGAAATATTTTTTTAGCGGAAACGTTTTCGTTCTCGAGATATTCATCATCAATCAGTTCAAATTTGAACTAAGCATATTCTCACTATATTCCCTCTTTTGCACACAATTCTTGATTTAAAGCTAGTGTTTCACACAATATTTGATTTTCACCTTTTAAAATCTCGTTTTTCTATCGTTTTTTACATTATTTTTGCATTAAATTGCGTGGCTGTTCTTTAATAATGCGGCAAACCATACATACACATAGGGCTTCATGGCACACTGGGATTGAAATGATTCAAAGTATAGCTATGCAATTTAATGCAAAAATAATGTAAAATACGTAAAAAAACGGGGTTTTAAAAGGTGAAAATTAAATATTGTGTGCCACTTTAGCTTTAAATTAAGAATTGTGTGCAAAAGAAGGGGAAATATTGTAAAAATAGGATTAGTTTAAATTTCAAAGTCTGATGATGAATATCTCAAGAACGAAACAATTCCGCCAAAAATTCTTTTAGATTCGTGATCAGCGCCCAAAAAACCCCGTATACCAAATTTCGTCAAAATCGGAGTTGCCGCAGGTTTTAGAAAATTACCGAAAAATTTCTATCATAATATTTACTCTGGATACGCTACGCCCCCAACGATTTTAATATTTTTCTGATCAATACCCCAGATTGATGAGAAGATTGGTGCGATCTGGTATCTAGGACTCTATCGAATTAGTTTTCAGCTTATACAATAAAACCGTTTGATATATATTTTTTTAAATTTAAATTTATTTAAATACTTTTTGTAGTGCACTAAGTTGGAGTACATTTACTTTATGGTAACGATAGAAAAATAGATTTTTTTTAAATATATTTTATTGAGTTTTATCTCCACTTCATGCAAAAGTTAAATTTAAAAATATATATAAAACACCTAATTAAGCATGTTATTAAAGTAAAGTTCAACTTATAAACTTTTGTTCTTAATTACTATAATAATGTAACGTGACGTTAATAACTCGCCTTTAATCAAATTGCTGGAGGAGGTGGGTACCACTGGTGTGGTACCGGCTTGGGTACCGGCGAGACAAGGTTGTTGCTTTTGGTTGGAAACAACTTTCTTTAACATTTTTATGATAACAAGAATTTTGTAATAGTTTTCCATAAATAAATACTTAAAACGGCATTAAAAAGGTGCGGAAATGTTTCTTGCCTGAGGATACATGTAAAGTTATTAGTTATTATACGGTGCAATCTTAAAAATAAAAATATTAGCTTTGTTCGCGGGTCTAGTAATGAACCGATTCTGAACCAGAACCGAACTGGTTTAGAATTGTTTTAAAGCGCATGTCTAGTTATTTATTAGTTCGGAATTTTTATATACCGCGAACGATTTTCTATACAGCTGAGAATGTATTCTAACCTAGCCTTTGGTTAGGTTATGGATTTACTATACAAAAGAAAATTAAATTCAAACAAAAAGGTAAATTGTTATACTGACCAATGCCACTCGAGGTCTCTCGGCGGAAGACGAGGAATTCCCTGCCTCCTCTCGTTTTTAACATAAGTATGTGTATTTAACTAAAGATAAAATTCAAACAACAAGAAATGGTAAAATCTTGTAATATTGTCTATATTTTTAATTAAATCTTTATTTATTTTGTTGCATACATGCAATTCCTACGGAATACAATTAAAAAATCCTTGTCATACTATGCTCATGAATCACAAAAATATATAAAAAATAGTTTAAAAAACTAAAAACACGCTTTTATATGCAACCGAACTAAAAATTAGAAAATAATTTTTCATTAAAAATATTGTCATTTCATAGTAAAAGCGTGGGGTGCATTTTACTATTTTTTCATAACTTTTCCATCATAGATATTTGCAAATATAATAATTATAACATTTAATATATTTATCACCCCACGCTTTTTACTATGAAATGACAATATTTTTTTTTTAATGAAAAATTATTTTCTAATTTTTAGTTCGGTTGCATATAAAAGCGTGTTTTTTTAGTTTTTTTAAACTATTAATTATTTTTCATTTTTAGTTTCTGCTACTCTTGACAAAATGGCGAAAATTTTTTTAATGAACAAGAGTGGCAAATTTTAAAATTTTTTCCAACAGATTGCAACTCACTAAAAATTTCTTCTTCATTAAGTAGCAAGTTTGAAATTTTGCCAACAGATGGCAATCCAGGCAATGTTTGGACCGTTGCCAATATATTGCAACCCACTAAAAAATTTCTTCTTCATTTAATAGCAAAGTTTGAAATGTTGCCAACAGATGGCAACCTAGGTGTTGTTTTTATAATATAATGGAATTTTTTTCCTGGCGATCCAAAAAAGATAACGGGATACTGTTTGCAGATTATTGCATTGTCATGTTTCCTTAATACGTGTGCAAAGTTTCAAAGAAATCGAATAGCTGGAAGTTGGTTAAAATTAGGCTCAAAGATTCCGTTACATAGCCAGATAGTTACAACCCAAGTTAATAAAAAGCGTGTTAACGGCATTTATTAACTGTTATTGTTCATAAAAATTGAACACCAATGGTGCAACTAACCCTATATTTTTATTGTTCATAAAAATTGAACACCAATGGTGCAACTAACCAAATTGTGTAAAACTAAAAAATTTCTTCTTCATTTAATAGCAAAGTTTGAAATGTTGCCAACAGATGGCATCCTAGGTGTTGTTTTTATAATATAATGGAATTTTTTTCCTGGCGATCCAAAAAAGATAACGGGATACTGTTTGCAGATTATTGCATTGTCATGTTTCCTTAATACGTGTGCAAAGTTTCAAAGAAATCGAATAGCTGGAAGTTGGTTAAAATTAGGCTCAAAGATTCCGTTACATAGCCAGCCAGATTGATAGATTGATAGATAGATAGATAGTTACAACCCAAGTTAATAAAAGCGTTAAAAGAAATATTCAACAGGTATATTAACCCGCATAAAAAGTGGCAGGAAACAAATAAACTGTAATACAAACGGTTTGGTTCAGAATTCACAAAAAAACAGAAAAACAGCCGACCATGTCGAGCAATGCGCGATGAAATTCCGAACTAAACCTGTGCTCCAACATAAAATCCCAGGACTGCTAATCCAGACCAAGAACCGGTAACGAACATGATTCTCATTGTAAACCCTGCGAAGCACAGAAGAACTGTTACTAAAAATCTCGGAGTTTACTGACCGCGAACGCTGCTTTTTCACTGCGCATGCGAATACTCCAGAAACCGGTTCAGAATCGAACCCGCGAACAAAGCTATTCGTATCCATTTTCGACTCGGCGGTAAAAGCTTGGATTTCTCTTTTTCAGGCATCAAAAGTATTTTGCCCTTACCAGATTTATACACTTTATATGTGTCCCAAATCCGACCTCTCTTGGAATATTGTTCCCATATCTGGGGCAGGGCGTCTCCCCACAACCCTAAGCATTCTGGATTCTATTCAAAGAAGAGCTATTCGCCTCATTAATGATCCTTCACTTACAGAAAGGCTTCCTCTCTTGTCCATCGTCGGAGCTGTGGGGGATCTATCGCTTTTTTATAGGTACTTCATGGCTTCTGCTCTGAAGAATTGTCCCAGTATAGTTCCTCCACTTACGGTTCCCAACAGAGAAACTCGTGGTTCCGCGCGTATGCATCCCTATACGGTTCAACTGGACAGACCCCAGACTTCCCACTTTGTTCGTTCTTTTATCCCTAGAGTTTCTAGAATGTGGAACCTGCTGCCCGCGAGGTCTTTCCTTCCCAAATCTTCAAGTATTTAAGTCCCGTGTCAACAAACTTCCCTCTTACCTCGCTTAAGACAACCACGGTACGTTAGTATTTAGGCTTTTTTTTTTTTTAGCTCTTGTGGATTCGTCCCAAGAATTAAAAAAATCGGTCCGGCATTATGTAGGGGGAGAAAAAAATCTATTAATCTTTGGGCAGTAATAAAATTGAGTTTATGATAATAGCACTTTTAAAACCTTGCATGCGGAGGCCTTTGGCATGAGTCAACCAACGAATATTCATGCCGCCATGTATGGGCGGCCTTTAACTCAGCCTGTCAATGTCAAATGCTTCGGGTGTCGGGTGGGCTAACGCGTTCAGCTTTATCGGACTGGGCAAGTACACGACACATTTCCATTTGATTTCCACTTTACAACGTTTGCATCCATTTTCAACATCGTGTTAAAAATCGTAAGGGTCTGCAGTCACGAAAATCCGCCCAATCTCGATACCAAAGCATGTCGTCATGGGTCATTAACACTGGTTCATACAGACGCGAAAAGCGAATTGCGAAAGCGAATATTTGGCCAAAAAATTCGCTTTTTTGTCATGCTCGATACAGATGCGAAATTCGCCGAAATTCTAGGCAACAAGCAACAACATAACCTACAAATTTCTATATTGTTTTTATTTCGGTGGTGACGCTACTCTTGAGTTCTTTTGAGATTTTCTTTGTTTTTCCTTTTAATAATATAACATTTATCTGATGTGATGAATAAAGAATATAGCACATTTATTTGGCAACTAAGACGTAGAAACGCTGCAAATTTGTTATAAATGAAAAGGGCTAAAAAAGTTAATATAAATTCAAATCAAAAACACAAAATACTTAAGAAAATGAACGCAAAAATAACGTTCCAAACAGCTAATAGAATGACATAAAAATAACAATAACAAAATTGTTTTTGAAATGACATATGACAAATAACCTTTTGTTTCTACGCATGTGCGCACGCGAATATTCGCCAGAAATTAAAATGATCTTAAGTTTCCCGCCCACTAGATTTTAAATTTTGCGAATTCGCAACATCTTTAAACTATCTTTATTTTGAATTACCCGCCTTTAATTTTATGTGAAATTGACCAATGAGAATGAAATTCGCAATTCGCTTTTCGCGTCTGTATGAACTAGCTAAACTAGCTTTTATAGTTTCGTAACTGTAACACTTTGGCACAATATTTACAAAAATTGTATGTAAAACGTAGTAAATTTTTCCGACAAAAAAGTGACGCGTTCGCCCAGTCCGACACCCGAAACATGTGACATTGACAGGCTGGCTTAAAGCGCCGCTTCCATATATGGCGATGTGATTATTCGTTGGAAGACTTGTCAAAAGAAACCCCCTATAAAAGGTTTTAAGAGTGTTCTTATCATGAAGTTTATTTAGTTACTGACTATACTGTATAAGCAATAGGTATAGGCCTATCGGCCAGTAAAGCAACAACAAAGAATTTTCATGACTCATCCAATCCGAAATGTTTACATGCGGGTATTCACTAGTCTCTTTTCCTCACATTGCCTATGTGTTATGTTGTTTAGCTGATCCTGTATGGATTATACTACATATTGAAGTAAACTCGCTGAAAGATCGAGATTTTTGCATATTTTAGGTTTAGCGATATTTTTTTTGTGCTCCGAAGAATCTTCAGGTAAAAAAAATGACACTTTATTATAACAAGTAATTTATACCAATTTCCATAAACAAACACTTAAAACTAAATGCAGTGTCTACTAGAATTTATTTTAATATGCATTTGTGCAATGTAACAGTGAACGCGTCATCAACTAAACCAAAACTATCTATAGCCACCGCGGCTTCAAAAAAGCTTGGATTTCTTTTCCGAGCCAAAAGTATTTTCTCCTTCCAATTTATACACTTTGTATGTGTCCCAAATTCGACCCTCTCTGGAATATTGTTCTCATGTCTGGGGAATGACATCCCCTACAACCCTCAGCATTCTTGATGCCATTCAAAGAAGGGCTGTTTGTCTTATCAACAATCCTTTACTTACTCAAAGACCTCCTTCTCTTGCTCATCGTCGAGCTGTGGGAGATCTATCGCTCTTCTATAGATACTTTTACGGCTTCTGCTCCGACGAATTATCCAGTATAGTCCCTCCTCTTGCAGCTCCCAACAGAGAAACTCGTGGTGCCGCGCGTATGCATCCCTATACGGTTCAATTGGACAGGCCCCGAACTTCCCATTTCGTTCGTTCTTTTATCCCTAGAGTTTCTAGACTGTGGAACCTACTGCCCGCGGAGGTCTTTCCTTCCCCCCAAATCTTCAAGTATTTAAGTCCCGTGTCAACAAACTTCCTCTTACCCTGCTTAAGACACCCACGGTACGTTAGTATTTAGGCTTTCAGCCTTCGTGGATTGTCCAAAGATAAAAAAAAATATATAGCGTTAGAGTCTGCCTTTATGACAGTGTGAAAAAGCGTATGATGATAAAAAAAAATGTCAAGTTACCATAAATTCCGCCTTTACTCCTTTTAGTTTATATGTCACTAAATTTAAAATTTGTCAGTATGTGAAGATTGTTCAAAATATTATTGAGCGATCCCCGTATAGTGATAATTTTTAAACGTGCTCACTTTCTATGAACAAGTGTTTATGCTACGAGGATCGTTCAAAATCGAGTCGCGAGAGGGCAAATTTTTCGAGTTACGAGTGAATTTGTGGTCGAATATCAAGAAAACTTAATATCATGTAAAAATTATTATATTGCTTTGTATAGAGGAAGAAATCTACAGCTTTTACCCCATATTATGTTTAGAAAAGAGACATAATTTATTGGTTTAACACAAGGAATGAATGAAAATAACACAAAAATCCGTTATTAACTGAACCTTCTATTACAGATTGACTTAAACACAACTTTTTCGAAACAATGTCGGCCAAGGCCATACGCGAAGCTACAGGCAAAGACCTCATAAACAAGCACTTGGGGGCAACACCGCGGTAGTCCAGAGCCGTTTCGCCAGCGTCGACCCGGACACGAAGTTTGCCAAGTTAGTAGCGGACAACCCATGGTTGAAAACCGAAAAGTTGGTGGTGAAGCCAGATCAACTTATTAAGAGAAGAGGAAAATTAGGTAAGTTGTCACTTGAAGGGAGATAGACGGTTTTTAGGATGAGGTTTTTAGGCTGATTAACATGGCAATTAAAAAAGCAATGAACATCTGAGTTTTGTGTAAAAGTTTAGGTGAAAAAGATAACGATCTAGACGTATTTATTAAAAAAAATAAAGCAAAGGTTAACAGTAATAGAATAAATTGATTCCTCTCAAGGAAATGAAAATGTCTACGTCAAAATGTTCGCGTAATGATTAGTTATACTGACGACCAAAAATTGCCTATTAATATTAATGGACTAATTATTCAAAGCATACATTATTATCTAATTGTACAGGGAAATAGTCGGTTTCACTGTTACTTTTTATTTATTGCTACATTAAAATTAAAGGAAAAATTATAAATGATCTTTTTTACGTGTTCGTTGGCGATTAATATAAAGGAAGATAATATACTGATGCAAGTTGGATTTTTCTTATAATATAGTGTAATAGTTCACATGTCTACTAGACCTGCACAGCTAACCTGTGCAGATTGTCTGATTAATGAGAGTTAAATAAGAACAATAATGTTTAGCCGTATTTTTCTACATTAAGTGATAAGTCATTTATTACTGACCAGTTATAAAAGGATGTTAAATTTGGTTGCAATATGTTGGAATCAGTCTCACTCTCAACCACACGAAACAATTTCAAGTCATGAGCATAGAGCAGAAAATGGCAGTTGTTCAAATAGCTGTCCAAATCACTTAGAAACAAATTAAATAATATTGGAGCACAATGACCCCCTTGAGGAACACCTGACGTTACCTCAATCCACCCCGATTCAAAATTACCAATCTTTACTTTTTGTCTTCTACCTACAAGCATACTTTGGAACCAGCGTACAGATCGATCACTAAAACCCAGCGCTCGCAACTTAGCTATAAGCAACTTATGATTCACCCTGTCAAATGCTTTGGAAAAGTCAGTGTAGATTGAATCTACCTAAGAACCCTGCTCCAACGCATTCAACAGAATGGTCTCATATGACACCAAATTTGTAATCGCTCCCCTGCCATTCACAAAACCATGCTGACTCCCCCAGTCATTCTCCCACACTTCCAAATAAGCTGATCGTAGACAATACTATCAAAAAGCTTTGGAATTGCGGACTGTCTAGATATACCTCTGTAATTTTCTATATTTTCCCTTTCCCCTGATTTAAAAATAGGAATTATAAAGCTTTCCTTCCAGACTTCCGGAAGCTCACCCTCGGTCAGTGACTTATTAAGCAGCAGCATTAAAGGTTTAGCAATACAGTATTTAAGATAGATATATCAAAGTAATATTTTTGGACGGCTTTTTAAAATACTTTTTTAATGGTTACAAATATACAGGGTGTGCCATTTAAAAACGTTAACCTTTTAAATTTTCTTAAGTTTTTGATGATCGTTAAGATAATAGATGAAAAAATATAAAACTTTTATACAGTACGTTTTTTTCTATCCCTCTTGGTTATAGTTAAAGGGGGGTGGCAATTAATGAAAATCCTGTACATAGTTTGTAGTGTTTTAAAAGGGTTCCTGATGAGGGCCTTTAATTTTAATTACTAATATTGAAAATAAAGTTAGTTTTCCAAGTTTGATGATGTATATCTCGAAAACGAAACGTTTCCCACTAAAAATTATTTCTGATTCATGATCAGCGAAAATAAACATATGATTTTTCTTGGTTTCATTGGTATTTTGTTTGAAAATTGTCTCTGTTTTTTTGTAATGTTTTCAACGTTTTTTTATATATATGTATATAATAAACAAAAAGGAACTTACCTTTCAAACATGTCACTCACTTTTTTGTCCCTTATGGAATCACAAAGTTAACATTGCACACAATGAAACATTATTTTCTAAACAGAAAGAACAAAACCTTCAGTGCGCCTCGCGAAACAAGCAAAACACCTTCGTAGCGTCAGAATAAAATGCGAAACCAAAATTTGTAATAATTTTTTGGGTTTAGTCCAAACAGAACGGTGACGATATTTGTTTTTGGCTGTTTTCATCTTTTTGGCAGTAGGTTTACGTTTTGTTTGTGATTATCGAATGGGTAATTAGTTTTCGGAATATACAGGGTGTTGGGAGTATACATGAACACTGTACAGGGTTTTCATTTATATTTTGCCACCCACATTGTTTCTTCTTCACATCAACGACCTTCTCTCGTCCACAACTAATTCCATTCATAGTTTCGCCGACGATAGTACCCTTCACTCCAGTTTTCAGGTTCCTAAACCCATCACTAAACCTGACTTGGAAAATAAACGCAGAGCGATGCAGATATCTCTTTCGCAGGATCTTAATTTAATATTGGATTGGGGCGCCAAAAATCTCGTTCATTTTAATGCATCCAAAACACAATCATGTTCCTTGTCGCGAAAAGAGTCATCAAATACTCATCCTCTACTTATGAGCGGCCAAGTTTTACAGAGCAAAGACACCTTCAATCTTGTGGGCGTCACATTTGAAAGTAACCTTAACTGGCATAGACACATTGTATCTGTGGCCACAAAAAGTATTTCTCCCCTTCTAATTTATACACTTTATATGTGTCCCAAATCCGACCTCCCTTGGAATATTGTTCTCATATCTCCGTATACGGCCCAACTGGACAGGCCCCGAACTTCTCACTTTGTTCGTTCTTTTATCCCTAGAGTTTCTAGATTGTGGAACCTGCTGCCCGCGAAGGTCTTTCCTTTCCCCCAAATCTTCAAGTATTTAAGGTCCCGTGTCAACAAACTCCCTCTTAGCTCGCTCAAGACACCCACGGTACGTTAGTATTTAGGGTTTTAGCCTTCGTGGTTTGTCCAAAGATAAAAAAAGGTAGGGTAGTGACTTATTATATTATTTTGTGACATATGATCCAACACAAATACGAAAAAAATGTTGCCCATTTGTAACACACTTGATGGACAATACAATATATAAAGAGTTCGGTGTTCTGGCCTATAAGTTCTTACCAATCCAAACTGCCAAGAACCGCTTTTAATTTATATACTATTTTTTGTGACCTATTACCTAACGCGCAATGTTTAAATTTATGTGCATACAGGGAATTATGATTTCCTTGAAACAAAAATCCACAATTGCATCATATGTTATTTTATTTTTTGCTGGTGTTTGATTTAATATTAACTAAAATACATAGATGTTGAAGTGGGGTTAGCCTTAGGGCACCGGTTCTACTTCCATACCAAGCAGAGTTACCTGCTAGTGATTTTGATATTTATATAGAAGAAACAGTTTAAAAATGTAAATTCGGTGCTCTTTGATAAGAAAAAAATCACAAAAAAGTTTAAAGCAAATAAATCGGCATGCTTGTCTTCACGGCCGCCTTCTGCTTTTTTACTGGAAAAATATTATAAATTATTACAAATGCTTTTGGAAACCTAAAACTTATTATATGTTATTAAAAATTTACACCCCCTTAACATTATTATTTTTTATTATACAAAATAAACTAAAATGTCAGCTTGTTTGGTTCATTCGGAAGTATTACTAATCAGTAATCCGATGGTTATTATCTCATATGATATACAGGGTACGACAATAGGTATGATTTCTTTAAAATGAGAATTACCCTGAATATTATATCACCACCAAAAAATCTTTTTAAAATGTTTTAAAAAATACTACATTTGATATGTCTATCTCAATTAGTTTCGGAAATATGACCATCCAAATCTGAAAAATAATTTTAAATTATTCTTAGAAGCGTAATAAAGATACATCTTCCCAACTTTCTTTATTTTTTAACGTATAAAATAAATAAAAACACTGTTTTGTTGGGTAGATTCTGTAGAATCCATATCTTTCATCAGAATGCTTTTATCTTAGGATATACAGTGTAGGACAAAGCATATTAATTTTAAAATGGAAAACCTTGTAAATTATAAAAAGTCTTGTATCTGTCCTTACCCTCAGAAGTAGCAAAAAGTAGGCAATTGTAAGTACAAAAACTGATAAAGGAAAAGGTAAAAAAATCTTTGACAAAAGTAGCTAGACTTCACTTGAGACTGCATCGGAAACACTACAATAGCTCTTATTATTTAAACTCTTTTACGTTTTTAGTAAATAAGGCTAATAATAAACTAAGTAGATTAAATGTTATATATTTATGTTTACTTAAAATACATTTTCTAGTTTTTTATCACCCCAATAGAAGTCGTCATATCCTTTTATAATTTTGCGTACATGTAGTTTGGAGTATCTACTTTGAAATAATCAACATAAGCCATTAAAATTTCAAAGTTGCTTTTTGGCCAAAATAATGGATTTCTTTCCCATAGTGTATCGGCGCGTCGCTGTAAAGGATAGCGGCGCCTTTATATAAAATAGGCCGATTGCAGGCGGCCTTTTTTATGTTTTTGTATATTATTTTCAAAGGGTAACGAATTTGCGCTTTTAAAATGTTGTTACTATACCTTGGTGTGTACATGACAAATTTTTAATTTTAAGCAAAGAAGATAATTCTTAAACATTAAACAAATACGACATATTTTTCAGGTCTCATCTCCGTAAACAAAAACCTAGATGAAGTCCAGAAATGGGTGTCGGATCGCATGAACAAAGATCAGAAAATCAGGGCGGCCAACGGCAAACTAAGGAATTTTATTATTGAGCCCTTTGTACCCCACAAGGAAGAAGAAGAAACTTACGTTTGCATTTATTCTCACAGGCATGCCGATACCATCTTATTCTACCATCAAGGTAAGGGTAGATGAATGTTTTATTGAACAAAATTAAAAATATATTATTTGTTAACTTATCTTATACACTCCAGGACAAAACAAACTCTGTTTAAAAACTAAACAGTTATTTAAGATTAATTTTAAACAAAATTTTGATTGTCTTTTTTTTTTGTTCGGAAGTGTATGATTGTAATTATTAAATTTTCATTGTTACAGTACTTTGACGTAACGTATTCTTAATTAAAAAGGCAATAAAAATTTATTTTTAGTATAATTAAACAAACCTAAACCAGTTGTAAATGTTTAAATTGTTTAAAATTATATTTATATGGAAAAATTCAATTTTTTGCTATTTAAGAACAAACAAGAAAATTAAAATATGCAAAAGATGATTAAATATTTTTATGTTTTACCCATCTATTATTGATCTGTAATACCTTAGAAACGGAATATGTTATGGTAGCAATAATACCTGCTATCACACCTAGGGCATTATAAGCGGGCATTATGATAATGCCCGCTTATAATGCCCTAATGCGCTAATATGGAAATTTTATTGTTTATCCAATTTTATTTCTCTCACAATAAAGATCAAGTTTATACAAAAATATATTTTTCTTTAAACAATACTAAATATTAAACTTTATTTCCAAAATAAAAATTACAATTTTGAAATGTCCCGGAAAATGTAGCTGATCCCACTATAGAATGGTCGTTGTTTTTTGTGATGGTAGCAGCGGTGGTAGCACTAACGCTATTTTGTACAGAAGAACAGTCCATTAATTAATTTTAATATTTGTTCTCCTTCCAAAACTTTAGACTTCTTCGGGACGTATCCTTTCGACTTAACTTTAAAAAAAAAAGATATGAGACGATGGTATTGCGAAAGGTCTATATTTTCATAGACCATCAACGTAGACCTTAGGGTGAAATACTTGGTCCAGAGAGAGTTCGGACTGTATTTTTCCGACTAAAAATAATAAAGTTTGTTAAACATATGTATTAAAATAAAATCAATAACTTACCAGTTCCTGAAAATATGCCATTAAAACGGTTTCGGTTATTTGAAGAATTGCGTTCGCATCTTTCCAAATACCAAATATGCCATACTCCCGATCATACTGTTGCCTTGATTTAACTGGCAAAAGATTTTCGGTCGCTTTTATGGCCTTTTCTCTTATATTTTGTGGAATTTCTTCCATTTTGAGCAAATCGTTAAATAAAAAATGCCAACTGACTAACTGATAGAAACATCAAAGTCAAACTTAACACCAGTCATTATCTACTTACGTATACAGGTACAGGTGCAACTTATTTTTATATTGCGAATAAATAATGTAATTAGTCATTGAAAAACTCTTTTTGGGTAAAACATAAAGCATTGTATGCACCACCACGGGCTATTACATCAGGACTATAATGCCCATCTAACTTTCAGAGGAAGCCTACATTGCCGACTTGGATTCGAAATCCGGAGCTTCTCTCAAACTGACCATTTTAAATAGACAGGGACGTATCTGGACAATGGTTGCTGGAGGTGGAGCTTCAGTCATATACAGGTACGAATTAGCTATATTCTGGCCGCTAAATTTAACTTTCTAATCTAATGCCACAGACTTTCAAAAATGTGTTTACGTTAGAGAATTTTAGAGAGTTAGGATCATTTAATTTAGTTTGTTAATTTATTTAAATAATTTACCTTTATTTTTCCAAGTTCTTTCATCACTTTCGAAGGTTTCCGAAACCGCCCGAATTATCCATTGAGAACTTTTATGCCATCTGTACTATGGAATTTTCGCGATATTTCTTCAAAATTCTAGATCATTCTTCACTCTTCCATATTACTATAATAGGGCGACAGAAAACCTTCGAATGTTTAGTATAGATTCGACTTTTGTACTGTAAACTTCGAGACATTGACAAGTAAAGATTTTTTCGTTGTTGTAACCAAAGTCGGTCTATATAGGGTCGCGACATTCGGTCATTTGTTTGACGTGTTATGACGTCACAGATCCCATTTTTCGGCCATGTTGTTCAGTGCCGGAGATATACAGTTTATTGTATTATTAGAACAACCGTTTACACAACAGTTTTTAATTATTATTAAGTTGTAATTTCTTTTACTTTAAATAAAAAACATTCGGAATTACATCTTTCAACAAATATCACTTCAAAACAATGCAAAATGAAATGCGCAAATTCTAGACGCCACTGGATTGATCATCAACTTTGAGTTTACCCAGTCTTGCCAACTTTTCTCCGTGGAGTGCCCTTCCTTGCGTCCCGGACCTCGAACCGCCTAAAAGTTGAGGATGTGTCGCAACCTAGCATAAATATAAACTAACCTTGACTCTTTTTAAAAGTTGGTGCATGGTCCGAAACTGTATAAGCAGTAGTTATTTTAATTAAAAATTTTATGGTATACAGGGTAGGTCAAAAGATTAAAAACTGCTTAAGAGTAAAAGTACCCTTTATTTCTAAAAATACAAAGAAATGTTAAATGGAAAAGTTATTTGAAATTTAAACGTATGCCTAAATACCAAATTATGACCTCCTATTTCGGTTTAATAGTCAGTTGGTTCAAACTGCTTTAAAGAAATATTAAATTAGAATAATAAAAATCTGTATTATACAGGGTAAATTCAAAATTTTTCAAAAAATTTTAAAAATTCTGAATAGGAGGCCATGACTTCATATTTAGGCATAACTTTTGATTCTAAATAACTTTTTTATTTAACATTTTTGTTATCTTTAAAAATAGGGGTACTTTACTCCTAAGCGGTTTTTGCTCTTTTGACCTACTCTGTATATCATTTACCTTGTAATAAGCTAACTACTGCTAATACAGTAACGGACCATGCACCACCTTTTTATAAAGAATAAAATTTTCTGACTAATGACAAATAAAAAACTTTTCCATTTGTTGCATGCTTAATGGACCACACTGTAGATTGCACTGTTTGGGGATGACTAGCAATATTATTGCCAAATTAATATTGATCGTCTGTGGACCCCTTTAGACTTATCTATTGTTTCCTTTCCAGTGACACCATCTGCGATCTCGGCGGTACCTCTGAACTAGCAAACTACGGAGAGTACTCCGGAGCACCCTCAGAACAACAAACCTATGAATACGCCAAGACGATCTTGTCGCTGATGACCCACCAAAAGCACGAGCAGGGCAAAGTGTTGATCATCGGAGGCGGTATTGCCAACTTTACCAACGTTGCCGCTACTTTCAGGTGTGTAAAAACTTAGGTTATGTATTCTAGATACATGAAAGTTGTATATATTTTATGAATTTCTGTTAATATTGCGTTTTTTAAATTTATTTACAGGGGAATCATAACGGCCTTAATTGAATTCAAAGACCGAATGATCGAGCATAACATTAAAATTTTCGTGAGGAGAGCCGGTCCCAACTACCAGGAGGGTTTGAGGAGGATGCGTGAGGTTGGACAGACTTTGGGTAAGGATCTGTATAGGGTGGGCCAACGAGAACTGCAAAAACAATTTTTTCCGTCAATTTTTTCAGTTAGCAAAATTGTTGTGTAAAAACTATCAAACTCGTTTTAACGAAATTTGACAAGATGTTTAATTATAGCAACGATTTATTTCACACCAATAAATTTTTGATTATAGCATAAAGTTTAAAATCCTTGGACAGATGTAACGATCCAAAAAATCATGAGTGGCCACCCAGCTAACCTGATTTGTATCCACTTGTCTTTTACGTTAAGATTGACTATTTGGAGTCACCTTTCCCGTTATATTTTTAGGTATCCCACTATACGTTTTCGGCCCCGAAACCCACATGACATCCATTTGCGGCATGGCTCTCGGTACCCGGCCCATTCCACAAGAGAACAACGTCGAATTCGCCACTGCCAACTTCCTGTTGCCGTCCGGTGACAAGCAACCGATCAAAAAGAAGCCAGAAGAGGAAGCTGCAGCTGCAAGAGAGAGCGCTATTAAACTTGCGGCTGCGCATGCAGCTGCTAGAAAGTCGGTAAGTTGCTTTTGTGCGGAATTATGTGGCTTAAGACTATCTTTGCTAAGTTTTCCGAAGAGTACTTATATTTTAATTGATAAACAATGTAATGATTTTAAAGTAGTTCAAATAGCCCAGGTGACTGACTACAAAGTTGGATAATTACCTGCTTTCTCTCATTCTTTTCCTATTTCAAAGATATAAGTATTCATCGGCTTTGTGTTGTTTTTGTGATACTTTCTTTATTCTAAGTGTTGTGACTGTCTTTAACCAACGATCATCTTTACTACATACTAACATTATTCAGCTATACAGGGTGTTCCAACTCTATTTATACACCAAATAACTTCGCCCCTGTACAAGATAAAAAAATAAACTTGAATTAGAAAATGTTTATTCGGATACACTCTTTTTCAGTGATAGTTCTAGTTATTATACTAGGTGTCTCAAAAGCATGATTTTTATTGGCAAGTAGATTTTTTTTAATAGAACACCCTATATATTTTAACAAATTTTGACTCTGTATGAAATTCTACATCAAAATATATAACACACTATACGTCAATTAGTGCTGGTTGTTGAGATAGAAGAAATAAAGTAATGTTTTGGTTTTAATTCTTTTTAAATAATTCTGTCACTGTCAGAGTGACAAATAATATAAAAACATGCATGTCTCCCCAGTGGCGCAGTGGACAGAGCTTTGATCTTCGAAGCCAGAGGTTGCCGGTTCGATTCCCAGCGGGGAGACACATTTAGATAGTAGTTATTTAAAAATAACGACCGTGGTAGCACTACCGCGTTGTCTAAAAGGTGCTGTGAAATGCATAACTGCATGTTTCAGTGCTTGGACAACGTTGACGGAACAGGGAGAACGATGGGTTAAACATCCAATAACCCGACACCCACGGTACTCTGGTATTTAGGCATATGCCTTCGTGGGATGTCAAAATGATTTTAAAAAATAATAATAATTACCTTCCATAGTAAGAACTACTAATAGGTATGTTGGAAACTTAGTTTATTTTGGACACCTGTTTTTCTGAATTGCATTAAAAATCAACATAAACGACCTTCTCTCGTCCACAACTAATTCCATTTCCATTTTCCATTGGAAAACAAACGCAGAACGATGCAGATATCTCTTTCGCAGGATCTTAATTTAATATTGGATTGGGGCGCCAAAATCTCGTCCATTTTAATGCATCCAAAACACAATCATGTTCGTTGTCGCGAAAAGAGTCATCAAATACTCATCCTCTATTTATGAGCGGCCAAGTTTTACAGAGCAAAGACACCTTCAATCTTGTGGGCGTCCCATTTGAAAGTAACCTTAACTGGCATAAACACATTGTATCTATAGCCACGGCAGCTTCAATAAAGCTTGGATTTCTCTTTCGAGCCAAAAGTATTTTTCACCTTCTAATTTATTCACTTTGTATGTGTCCCAAATCCGACCTCCCTTGGAATATTGTTCTCATATCTGGGGCATGGCGTCCCCCACAACCCTAAACATTCTTGATTCTATTCAAAGAAGAGCTATTCGTCTCATTAATGATCCTTCACTTACAGAAAGGCTTCCCTCTCTTGCCCATCGTCGGGCTGTGGGGGATTTATCGCTTTTTATAGGTACTTCCATGGCTTCTGCTCTGAAGAATTGTCCAGTATAGTTCCTCCACTCACGGTTCCCAACAGAGAAACTCGTGGTTCCGCGCGTATGCATCCCTATACGGTCCAACTGGACAGGCCCCGAACTTCCCACTTTGTTCGTTCTTTTATCCCTAGAGTTTCTAGATTGTGAAACCTGCTGCCCGCGGAGGTCTTTCCTTCCCCCAAATCTTCAAGTATTTAAGTCCCGTGTCAACAAACTCCCTCCTACCTCGCTTAAGACACCCACGGTACGTTAGTATTTAGGCTTTTAGCCTTCGTGGTTTGTCCAAAGGTAAAAAAAAAAAACATTACGTCAATTATGGCGGATTTTGAAGTTAAGTTATAAGTATGTATCTAAAATAAACTAAATAGCTTTTTATCTTTGGACAATCCACGAAGGCTTAAAGCCTAAATACCAACGTACCGTGGGTGTCTTAAGCGAGGTAAGAGGAAGTTTGTTGACACGGGACTTAAAAACTTGAGGATTTGGGAAGAAAAGACCTCCGCGGCAGCAGGTTCCACAGTCTAGAAACTCTAGGGATAAAAGAACGAACGAAAATGGGAAGTTCGGGGCCTGTCCAATTGAACTGTATAGGGATGCATACGCGCGGCACCACGAGTTTTTCTGTTGGGAACCTGCAAGAGGAGGGACTATGCTGGACAATCCATCGAAGCTGAAGCCGTAGAAGTATCTATAGAAGAGCGATAGATCTCCCACAGCTCGACGATGGGCAAGAGAAGGAAGTCTTTGAGTAAGTAAAGGATCATTAATAAGACGAACAACCCTTCTTTGAATGGCATCAAGAATGCTGAGGGTTGTAGGGGATGCCATTCCCCAGACATGAGAACAATATTCCAGAGAGGGTCGAGTTTGGGACACATACAAAGTGTATAAAATGGAAGGAGAAAATACTTTTGCTCGGAAGTGAAATCAAGCTTTATTGAAGCCACTGGTGACTATAGATACAATGTGTTTATGCCAGTTAAGGCTATTCTCAAATGTGACGCCCACAGCTAAATGTGTCCCCGCTCTGCAAAACCTGGCCACTCATAGAAGCAATATGTGTGTATATATTTTTGTTATATATTTTTGAAGTAGAATTTATTATAAGATCAAAATTTGTTAAAATATATAGGGTGTTTCAATTAAAAAGCCAACTTGACAATGAAATTATGTTTTTGAGACACCTTGTAAATTAACTAGTACTGTCAGGAAAAGGTGTATTCAAATAAAACATGTTTTATCGTAAGTTTATGTTTATATCTTCTACTGGGGCAAGTAATTTGCTGTATAAATAGAGTTGGGACACCCTGTATGAGGTTTCTTGTGAACTGTGGTAGAATTCTCTCATTAAATTAACAAAAAAAAGTTCATAATAGTAATGAACATGGGTCTGCAAATTCTTCGTTTTCAAGATACAGGTTGTTGTAATTTTAAAAATTAAATTGTTTTCTTAATAGGACATTTTGCACCCCTTATTTTGCAATTCCGTTGTGGTTAACGTTATTCTGAGACTGCGCAGTAACGCAAACATGATCCGTTATCGTTATTAACCATACCGGACTCCTTTAATTACGGATGAATACCGAAGAGCTTATCGTTATCGTTATCGTTATTGTTAAACTGCGTGGTTGCCGGATTGTAGAAATTTTAATATCAATTATTTAAAAGGTTAAAATTTTAATGCCGTATTAATTAAAATATCATTTATACATAGGCTCTAATTAGCAAAAAATCTATAGCAGTAATAAAAATCAAATAGTGTTAAGAAATTAAAACGGACTTGCACTTTTACGGATATTCTAAATCAGTAATTAATTTAGATGTTACAATCTGGCACACTTGCTTTTTATTCTACTACCAAACCTAACCTTACTTTTTGTGTTTTGCTTATACTGTATTGTTTGCATCTACTTTAAAAAACGAAATCAACAGAAGTGTTTGCATATATTTAAATATGAATTTATATCTTATGAAGAATAAAAGTAAATACTGATTTTTCGTTAACTTTAAAATGGGTGAACCACAGGCAAAAATAAGGTTATGTGTCGAAAGCGCAGACGCAAGATAAATTTCTTAAAAGAGGCTGCAAAATCTCTGTCTAAAACTGCTGCCGTAATCGTTATGTTTAATAACGATAACCATAAGGAGGCCAAAAAACGTCTGTTATTTTAAGAGGTGCAAAATGTCTCTAATATCTTAAAAAATACTTTACCTAATTTTATTGTAATTTGGCAATGTTAATTATGACATTAAGGGGCTAATTTAGCCCTAACCTAGTATTTCAGTGGCGTCTCGAGCGACACCTAAACGAATATTTCTAACAAAAAAGTATGCAACTGATTTTGAAAATGTGGGTGAAATTTTTGTGCATTCTTTAGATTATAAAAATAAAAATACAGCTTTTATGTTTATTTATTTATTTTTTTATTTTTTATTTATTGTTTAGTTTAAGGAAGAAAAATGCTCAATTGCATATTTCTAAACCATAAAATAAAGATTGAAGGATTCTTATTTTTAAATTGGGTTTTAAAATTTCTTATTTGCAATTATGTAACGACAACAAGGACTTAATTAAATAACTGTTATACAGGGTGATTCAAAAATCGATCACGAAACTTAAGGGGTGATTCTACTTGACAAAATAAGGGTAGAGCTTCATATAATTTTTTTTCAAAATGTCATTCGTTTTCGAGTTACAAGCCGTCAAAGTTCAATTTTATTTTGGTTTTTTTCGCCATATTGCATTTATTTTTTAACCAATCCAGTTGATATTTGGCACACAAATCGAGCTTTGCAGATTCTAAAATTTTTAGACATAAGTTAATTTTTTAAATACCGCCAGAGGGCACTTTACCTAAATCTTAAAATTTATTTACATCATAACTTTTTTATTTTGACAGATATCGCAAAGCTGTGGGCGCCATTTTATAGACAATTAAAAACTTAAAAATAAGGTACCTTAATAAAGTCGATAAACCTCACCGTTTAGGCACCAATAGACATCAAAGTTTTTATCAATTTCAATCAAATTACCTACATACATACAGGGTGTCCAGTAACTCAACCGACAAACTTTACGGGGCGATTCTACAACAGAAAATAAGAAAAAACACTTCATTTAAACATATGTCCTAAACGTCTTAGTTTTTGAACTACGGTGTGTTACTTAAGCCCCGTAAAATTTATCAGTTGAGTTACTGGACACCCTGTATATATGTAGGTAATTTGATTTGAAACTGATGAAAACTTTGATGTCTATTGGTGCCTAAACGGTGAGGTTTATTGACTTTAATAAAGAGTACCTTATTTTTAAGTGTTTGATTGTCTATAAAATGGCGCCCTCAGCTTTGCGATATCTGTCAAAATAAAAAGTTACGATGTAAATAAATTTTAAGTTTTAGGTAAAGTGCCCTCTGGCGGTATTTAAAAAAGTACTTTTGTCTTAAAATTTTAGAATCTGCAAAGCTCGATTTGTGTGCCAAATATCAACTGGATTGGTTAAAAAATAAATGCAATATGGCGAAAAACCAAAATAAAATTGAACTTTGACGGCTTGTAACTCGAAAACGAATGACATTTTGAAAAAAAATTATATGAAGCTCTACCCTTATTTTGTAAAGTAGAATCACTCCCTTAAGTTTCGTGATCCAATTTTGAATCACCCTGTATCTAGTCTAAGGAATAAGTGTTTTCAAAACTGTTTCGAAAATTTTTATGAAAAGTTCAACACCCTATATCTTGAGAACAGAAACATTTGTCTAAACGTTTTTATATGAACTGTTTTTCTTATTTTAATAAGAGGAAGTTCACGAATACCCTGTATAATACAAACTTTGCTCTGCTTTGCTTTTACATTTCCTTCTTCCAGATAAAGTACCAAGCAAAAATATGAAATCATTTATTTTTTTACTTTTAAAATAAAATCTGGATATAATGAAAGAATTTTGTAGTTATTCCATATACTTGTCGCCTGTTGTATCCATTCATTTTAACAGGATTTAAGCTGTTATTTCTTCTTTAATTTCACTAAAACACTTTTTTTTAAGTATAAAAACTTGTCCATTATAAACTATATCATTATTTTTACGGGTTTACTTTAAAATTAAATATAAAAAGAACTTAAAACTGAGGTAACCCTTCTGTATGAATTTCCTGGTAATTTTATTACATAAACAGCAAAACTTCTCATGGTGGTTTGGTTATCTCTTGTCTCTCTTCTTTTATGCCAATCATTTTAGTTAAATTAACCCAATTTCTTTTAGTCTAACATTAACTCGATAATATTTATTAATTTATCTCTGTAAAACTAAGCTAATCAATAAATATGGTGGCCAAATAATACAGGTGAATAAAAATGTATATTTCTATAGCTCTTATACACTATAAACCGATTATACTATTCACATAACATGTTTTGAGGCAAATTTTGACACTTTAATTTTTCGTGTGCCAGAGAATCTGCTGTCGAATATCAGGAGAATTGGGCATTCTGCGCTAATTTTTGGTATGGCATCGTATAAAGCAGAAAAAATACTATGGATTTTACCAACGATTTATTTTATTAAAAATCAATGATATATTTATTTAAATAAATATATCATTGATTTTACCATATATTGCATTTGGAAAAGTCGCTGGAAGTTTAAGAATTTTTGCAATTTTGTCGCCTGGTGGATTTAGCGATGATTTTTCGTTACGAGTGAATTTGCGATTGAGCATCAGGAGAACCAGACATTCCACAGATAATTTCGATACGTCATTGTATAGAGGAGAATTTTTTAATAGATCTAATCTCATAGTGTGTTTAAAAAGTCATTGTAAGATTTTTTTATCTTTGAACAAATCACGAAGGCTTAAAGCCTAAATACTAACGTACCGTGGGTGATTAAATAAAATTAAATACTTGAAGATTTGGGGGATAGGAAAGACCTCCACGGGCAGCAGGTTCCACAACCTAGAAACTCTAGGGATAAAAGAACGAACAAAGTGGGAAGTTCGGGGCTTGTCCAGTTGGACCGTATAGGGATGCATACGCGTGGAACCACGAGTTTCTCTGTTTTGAACCGTAAGTGGAGGAACTATACTGGACAATTCTTCAGAGCAGAAGCCATGGAAGTACCTATAAAAAGCGATAAATCCCCCACAGCCCGACGATGTGCAAGAGATGGAAGCCTTTCTGTAAGTGAAGGATCATTAATGAGTCGAATAGCTCTTCTTTGAATAGAATTAAGAATGCTTAGGGTTGTGGAGGACGCCATGCCCCAGATATGAGAACAATATTCCAAGGGAGGTCGGATTTGGGACACATATAAAGTGTATAAATTAGAAGGGAAAAATACTTTTTGGCTCGAAAGAGAAATCCAAGCTTTTTGAAGCTGCCGTGACTATAGATACAATGTGTTCATGCCAGTAAAGGATACTTTCAAATGTGACGCCCACAAGATTAAAGGTGTCTTTGCTCTGTAAAACTTGGCCGCTCATAAGTAGAGGATGAGTATTTGATGACTCTTTTCGCGACAAGGAACATGATTGTGTTTTGGATGCATTAAAATGGACGAGATTTTTAGCGCCCCAATCCAATATTAAATTAAGATCCTGCGAAAGAGATATCTGCATCGCTCTGTGTTTGTTTTCCAAGTCAGGTTTAGTAATGGGTTTAGGAACCTGAAAACTGGAGTGAAGGGTACTATCGTCGGCGAAACTATGAATGGAATTAGTTGTGGACGAGAGAAGGTCGTTAATGTGAAGAAGAAACAATGTGGGTGCCAAAACTGAGCCCCTGAGGGACTCCAGCATTTACTTGGTGAAAGCTTGAAGAATGGCCGTCCACAATAACTGATATACGACGATCAGATAGATAACTAGAGAGCCAAGTACAGAGTTTAGTTGAAAGACCATAGGAGGGAAGTTTATTAAGAAGTGCGGCATGCCAGACCTGGTCAAAAGCTTTGGATATATCAAGAGCAACGATCTGGGACTCACCTAAAAACTCAAGAGACTTATTCCAACAGTGTGATACGAAGGAAAGATGATCTGCTGTAGATCTTTTGTGGCGAAATCCATACTGCCTGTCATGCAAAATTTTGTGTTTTTCTAAGTACTTAAGAATTTGTGAATTAATTAGTTTTTCCATTACTTTACAAAGAACTGAGAGAATTGAAATTGGTCTATAGTTAGATGGAAGTGATTTAGATCCTTTCTGGGAATAGGTTGAACACGTGCAGCTTTCCAGCTCTCCGGAAAGATCCCTGTGTCGTAATAAATTCGAAAGAGCCGAGTTAAGATTGGTGCAAGTTCTGGAGCACATTTGTTTAAAACGATTGCTGGTATGCCATCCAGCCTAGCCACAGAGATTAGGATTTTTTCATTTTTGTAGATTTAGCGATTATTTTTTCGTTACGAGTGAATTTGCGATTGAGTATGGGGAGAACCAGACATTCTACAGATAATTTCGATACGTTATTGTATATAGGAGAAAAAATACCAGTGAATTTGCTGTCAAATATCCAGACAACCGAATATTCTACACGCAAATTTACGAGAAAGTTTTGTGCATACACTGCTCCACAAACTTTTGACTCAAACCGTAAATATTAAAGGCAGTCACTTAAATTATGCATCCACTCTATTATTTGGCCATTTTGTATATTGTAAATCTGTCTATACATCTTATTTTTAACGCAATAACTGATAAAGCAATGATTGCACATACAAATAATGTATGAACAGCAGAGGCTCTGTTTGTCAAGCTCGGTCGGATTTTTTTTCTACATTTTCGGAATTTAACCCAAATTAGTTTTGCTACAAAAACCCAAAATAAAATTAAAGTGATAGAACATAATTATAAAATTTCGCAATTTTAGCTTTAATTCAGTTCGTAATTTCAATCAACCGATTATTTTTAATAAAACAAAAATTTTAAACCATAAACGATGACAAAACCATTATTTTTAAAATCAGATATCCTATACTTTTCAAGAAATACCCACTGAGCAACATAAATAGAGCACTGCTTGAATTGAACACAATCGATGTTCTAAATTAAATAATTTGTAATTTTTCAAGGAACCAAACCAGATGGAGGCGCACCCCTCATCTCAGGTCAGTGTTACCACCTCATTTATACGTTTTTTTGTGTGTTAGTGTATTCGTTTTTATGTTAATTCCTGTGCTGTTATTTTAAAAATTCGTTCTGATACAATGTTTACATTTTGATGTATTTTTTAGAATCAATAAATTAATTTTTATACAGGGTGTTCCACCGGGAAGTGCTGCGATCGTTTTCTCGAAAAGTGGGCTTTGGAAAATTTTGAAAATTTGGTAACGTTATAAAGTCAGTGGGGGACATACAACCAAAATATTTTGACAGTTCTACCATAACAATGCTTTTAAGTAAAAAATAAAATTTAAAATAAGTCAAAAACGGATGCACCTAGGTATAAGCACACTATACATAAATTATGTTTAGAACTTACGCAGAATGTAAAAATAAATAATATATAGGGTGTTCCATTTAAAATTAGGGTAATAGTTCGATATAGCGGTTTTCGCTATTATAAGAGATTTTTGAAAAATTCTTTTTCAGGGCGTTTCTATAGGTCGATTATGACACAAATCTGTGTGCGCGTTTTCCAAAATCCATTTCTATAATTTATTATTAATAAAAACATATTTACGGGACGGTGGAGTGAACAGGGTGCTGGGTGGGGACGAAACAGTAGAAATCCTACATTAAACGCCCAAAAACAGTATTTCACAGTACCACACCGCACTTTCTGTTTACAAAAATGTCCAAATAATTGTTTAAAAAATAAAAATAAATAATAGTACAACAATCCCGCCATGGCTGTCACTGCATAAAAAAGAAGAGTTTGCAATAGAACTGTAAATGTCTCTATGATGTTGCCAAATAAAGTGAGAAAGTGTCAATAGCTTAAAAAAAGGAAGATACAGGACGAAATTCATATGAAAAATTAAGTTATTCCTTCTTCCTATTATAATTTGTAGAGACAAAAGGAAAATACCTAAACATAAAGAAGGAGGCATTTCTACAAAAATACCATTGTTTCTCATGGAAATGGTGGATAATCCCCAGAAATAGGCTTGGTGTTAATTCTTCATAAGAAGTTTGGCAACGCTGCTTCTATCAAGACTGTCATTTTCATAATGACGAACTTCATGTTATCAGCTGACCAAAATGAATGCGCCTATTTTCCTTCTTTAATTAATGTTTGTTGTAAAATTTAATACTTTTCAAAATTAATTTAGGTATGTACATTCTTCATGTGCCCCGAGTGCAGTGTATTAATGTTTTCTTGTGTTTGACGTTGGATTTATACTGTTTTGTCCCCACCCAGCACCCCTGTTCACTCCACCGTCCCGAAAATATGTTTTTATTAATAATAAATTATAGAAATGGATTTTGGAAAACGCGCACACAGATTTGTGTCATAATCGACCTATAGAAACGCCCTGAAAAAGAATTTTTCGAAAATCTCTTATAATAGCGAAAAACCGCTATATCGAACTATTACCAAAATTAGGAAGTTAAATAAATAAATGACATTAAATTTCCGTATAACCGTAAGTCGTAGAACTGTCAAAATATTTTAGTTTTATGTCCCCCACTGATTTTATAACGTTACCATATTTTCAAAATTTTCCAAAGCCTACTTTTCGAGAAATTAATCGCAGCAGTTCCCGGTGGCACACCCTGTATTTCTAGCAGGTCTTTAAGCTCCAAAAACAACTGTGTATCACACTTGATATTTAAATAAAGACCAAATTATTGTTTACTAATCGGAAGAGGCATTAAAGGAGGGAGATAAATGGAGATATACCTCTCTTTAACTATTAATATTAATTGAAATTTTTATTGTATACATTATAGTTCTTGGAACTCAAAACACCTCAAATAAATTCAACCAAATAAATAATAGTTTAAAAAAACTAAAAAAACACGCTTTATATGCAACCGAACTAAAAATTAGAAAATAATTTTTCATTACAAAGAGTTTGTATTACAGTAATAAAAGGTCAAACAATGAATCATAATTATATACCTCAAAATAGAATTATAATAAAATTTAAGATAATAACAGAATAATTCACTTCAGAGTAAAAAGCGTGGGGTGCATTTTACTATTTTTTTCATAACTTTTCCCTCATAGATATTTACAAATGAAATAATTATAACATTTAATATATTAAGCACCCCACGCTTTTATTCTGAAGTGAATTATTCTGTTATTATCTTAAATTTTATTATAATTCTATTTTGAGGTATATAATTATGATTCATTGTTTGACCTTTATTACTGTAATACAAACTCTTTGTAACGAAAAATTATTTTCTAATTTTTAGTTCGGTTGCATATAAAAGCGTGTTTTTTAGTTTTTTTAAACTATTATTTATTTTTTATTTTTTAGTTTGATATATCAATTAGTTTTCTGCGGACATGTGATATTGAAATGTTTCACCACCTATTTCGTAATCTAATCATTTCATTTAAAGCTTCACTGTTGCATGGGGTTTCAGAACGCAACTACTCCGAAAAAGTTTCTGTTAGCCTTATGCTGAGAGTACGTCCGAAACTGCACGCATGCGCAGATCGCGCATTATCTCTTTCTTTGTTACTCTCTTACAGAAAATCTATAAAGGAATTTATTTATCCTGGCGATCCTAATTAGGATAACGGGATACTGTTTGCAGATTATTGCATTGTCATGGGTCCTTGATACGTGTGCAAAGTTTCAAAGAAATCGAATCGCTGGAAGTTGGTGAAAATTAAGCTTAAAGATTCCGTTACATACATACATACATACATACAACCCAAGCTAATAAAACGTGTTAAAAACAGTTATATTCCAAAATAAAAACCTATTTTCCCTAGTTTTATGTTAAAAGAACTTGAACATTACGACTAAGAGTGGCAAATATTTTACTTTTTTCTGTCAATCTTAGGGTGACGCTAAGTCTACCCCTCTGTTCATAAACACCACCAAAGCCATCGTATGGGGCATGCAAAACAGGGCCGTACAATCGATGTTGGACTTTGATTTCGTCTGCAGAAGACCGGAACCCAGTGTGGTGGCAATTATTTACCCATTTACCGGTGACCATAAACAGGTATGTATAGTTGTTAATACTACTATAAAGATTGTTAAGAAATTTTATTGAGCGATCCTCGTATAATGAGATTTTTTAGCGTATAGAAAACTAAAATTAAGCGGCTTGGCAACGTTGCAGTTGCAAATTTAGAACATAATAGCCTAGTTTACACCGGGAGGACCAAATTTTTAGTTCGAGGTCTAAGTGACGTCACGCGTGACTTTTTATTCACGGTGTAAACACTTGAGTATTAAAATTTGCTACTCCAATTCAGTCCGTCTCAAATCGGGGTGACCAAATGAGATTTTCTTTGTTGTAAACACGACGGACTCTTTTTTAGTGGACCAAAATGACAACCTTGATCTTTGACAGTGCGCATTTCGACGAAAAAGACGTTAAATTTCGGTCTTCCCCTAATAATTTTGTTGTTTGTTTTATATTTTTTAAAATTTTGTTGATATTTAACCAAAACTGTTTTTCTAATTTTTTTCAAATGGAATTTAAAAGTGATACAGTTTTAAAAGATAAAAACGAGGTTAGGGTCTGGTCATATGCTCAGCTGTCATTTTGGTACTAGGGATTAAACGTGAATTAAATTGATCCATAAACTAAGTAGGTATAAACGCTAGTGAACTAACAAAAATAGGTCCTGGGTTTGGTCCACTGGATCTCAATTGGTCCTCGCGGTGTAAACTAGGCTAATGACATTTCATAATCAAGTTTTGCTTTCTGTTGTTGCAGTTATATATTCTATTTTTTAAAGAATTTTTATGATTTATGGGATGAATGTAATAAAAAAATAAGAAAATGGTTAGTCTACAACCAGTGTTAAGCGTTTAAGTGGTTGCCACCATGAATTTCGTTAAAACTTCAGCAGTGATGCAAAACGTGCGGAGTCAGTTTTGGTTTATCTGCAGTTCAAGTCGAAATAACAAAGAACTTACGCTTTATGGCTATATATAAAGTTTCTCGAAACACTGACTATTATCCTGCTTTGTGTTATTTAGGTTGTCAGACAATAATGCCTAATATTTTTTCGTAAAATTTAATATCTAATCAGGTAATTTATGGAAATATTCTTCGCCAAATTGAATCTAGATACCCATTTTTATCAGCTGTTTGACCGAATTGCAACACTGTGCTCCTTTATTTGAATTCCCAATTGACATTCTATGAACAAGTGTTTATGTTACGAGGACCTGTCAAAATATCTATTAAGCAAGCTCTGTATATACGCGCATTTAGTGCTGACGTCACGACGCAGGCAAGAAATCCAAACAATAGATTTTTATTATTGGAAATCGTGCTTAATGCTAAAATAAAGCGGTTTATGTGAGTTTTTTGTATGTTTTAAAGTGTTTGTGACTAGTGTAGGCTATTTGTGACACTGTGACTCTAATTTTTCGTGATTATTTGTGATATTTATTCACCAAACCTAACTATGCAAACAAAAGTATAATTTTTACAAACTTCAATCGATGATATTAATGCTGAAAGGTTCCTCGTAATCCATTTTGAAAGAACTAATATAAAATATCTAAAATAGTGCCACTAATTTAACAAAAAAATAATAATTAATAGTTTAAAAAAACTAAAAAACACGCTTTTATATGCAACCGAACTAAAAATTAAAAAATAATTTTTCATTAAAAAAATATTTTCACTTCATAGTAAAAAGCGTGGGGTGCTTAATATATTAAATGTTATAATTATTATATTTGCCAATATCTATGATGGAAAAGTTATGAAAAAATAGTAAAATGCACCCCACGCTTTTTACTATGAAGTGAAAATATTTTTTTTAATGAAAAATTATTTTTTAATTTTTAGTTCGGTTGCATATAAAAGCGTGTTTTTTTAGTTTTTAAACTATTAATTATTTTTCATTTTTTAGTTCGTTATATTGCACAAAATTCTTAATATAACAGTAAATTAGAACATACTAATTAATTAAGCAGCAAAAGAAAATAACCAGCCCCTATGAAATGACAATGGTAGCAAATTTTAAAATTTGCAAAAGATTGCAACTCACTAAAAAATTTCTTCTTCATTAAGTAGCAAAGTTTCAAATTTTGCCAACAGATGGCACTCCAGGAAATGTTTGGACCGTTGTCAACACTTTGCAATCCACTAAAAATTTCTTCCTCATTTAATAGCAAAGTTTGAAATTTTTCCAACAGATGGCATCCTAGGTGTTGTTTTTATAATATAATGGAATTTTTTTCCTGGCGATTAAAAAAAGATAAAGGGATACTGTTTGCAGATTATTGCATTGTCATGGGTCCTTAATACGTGTGCAAAGTTTCAAAGAAATCGAATAGCTGGAAGTTGGTTAAAATTAGGCTCAAAGATTCCGTTACATAGGCAGCCAGATGGATAGATTGATAGATAGATAGATAGTTACAACCCAAGTTAATAAAAGCGTGTTAAAAAATAAAGTATATTTTTGATAGAAATCTTTGTTAGTTTGGATTCCATACAAAGCCTTAAAGATATAGCGTTAGAGTCTGCCTTTATGGCAGTGTGAAAAAGCGTATGAAAAAGTATTATGATGAGAATAAAATTTGTCGCTTTTGGTCCTGCTAATCAATATGATTATGCAGAGCCAAAGTTATTGCTTTTTAAGCATGCGATTGTTAGGACAGCTAAGCGGCAAGATTGCCTCTAAAGGTATGTTCTTGAAGGTTAGGAAAACGTCAACGTCGTGTGACGTTACACTAAATGCCCGTAATCGCTCTATTCCTTTTATACTCCAGAATCGCCCGGAACGACACCATAAGTGTTCCTTTTACATTTTTTACATTTTTTCATGTTGTAAAATCGTTCTTTCGGTAAAAGGAATACACTAATTAAGATTTGTTTAAGTGTTCACGTTCTATAAATAACACTTGTGTTACGAGTATCATACAAAATGTTTGAGGAATTCTTGTACAGGGTTCGTTCGTTTATTTGTGGAAAAAACGAATTTATATGATTTGGAATTTATTTCTTTTGTAACTACATATTTAAAATATGATTAAAAAATTAAAATCATTGCAACTTTTTAAGCTGTACGAGATGGCAGCTGCAGATTTTAAAAGCCACGTTTCGTCTTTGAGAAACCATCATTAACATTGTTTTACATATGGAAAAATGAAATGAAATACCCTTTACTCATTAGAGCTTTAAGGGTAATTAAGCAGATTTTGGCATAAAACTTAGCTAAACAAAATTTTTAATAAGCTTTTCTTATTAGTAAACAATAACCTACAAATACAAAACATTTTAATAAACGTGTAATGACGTCAAAAAACGCTGCACATATACGAAAAGGTTAAGTAAAAACCAACTTTTAGCATAGCCAGGCAGCTTAACGTTAAAATAAACACAAACCAATCAGGTTTTTAGAAATGTTACGCTCATTGGGAGACTCCTTAAGTGTTGAAGCTATAAGGATTTAAAAAGCTTTATTAAACCATCCTCATGCCGGTATGGAAACCTAACCGCCGTCCATAGCAAATACATACATTTAACCCCCTCCACCAATCTACTATGTACTCTCCTGCAATTCACTGCTGCACGAGCGCGCTAATTTGAGCAGAACGAGTTTAGAGGCTGCAATCGCGCCGCTTCCGTCTTTCGTCGGACCCCTCCTCGAATATTTACTATGCTTTTAATTCCCTATGGTCGGCGAGTTGGTTTTTACACCTGTTTAGAGAGAATTAGTTAAGTCTTCATATTCTGTGAACAAGTGTTTATGTTGGGCGGATCGTTTAAAATATTTTTAAGTTCTCCTCGTCCAAGGAGAATTTTTAACGTGCTCATATTCTATAAACAACTGTTTATACTATAGAGATCGTTCAAAGGTTTAAATAGTCGACCTGCTATTTCGAAAGGCCTAATCTTAGGCCACTGTTACTGTTTATTTTTACTTACACTTTATATTTTAATCAGAAATTCTACTGGGGCCATAAAGAAATCCTCATTCCAGTCTACAAGAAGATGAACGACGCCATGACCAAACACCCCGACTCTGATGTGTTGATTTCCTTCGCCTCCCTCCGTTCGGCCTACCAGAGCACCGTGGAGACCATGGAGTACCCCCAGATCAGAACCATCGCTATTATAGCAGAGGGAATCCCCGAGAATATGACCAGGAAGTTGATCAAATTGGCCGATGAGAAAGGAGTAAGTAACTTAAGCTTTTTGTATATCATTTAAATTAAGTGATATTTACTCATTTTATTTTCAACTTTCAGGTGGTTATCATCGGTCCCGCTACTGTGGGAGGCCTCAAACCGGGCTGTTTCAAAATCGGCAACACGGGAGGTATGATGGACAATATTCTACACTCAAAACTTTACAGACCTGGCAGCGTTGCCTACGTTTCCAAATCGGGAGGTATGTCAAACGAACTGAATAACATTGTGTCCCACACGACAGATGGAGTGTATGAGGGAGTCGCTATCGGCGGAGATAGGTACCCGGGAACCACGTTTATGGACCATATTAAACGTTATCAGGTATGTTTTTTTTAAAGGTACTGGGTTGGGAAAAGTACTGCAACAAATTAAAAACTCAATCTTAGAATTTGTTTCCACTTAGAACATTGTTTATATATACAATGCATAAATAGTCGGCTGTCGAACCGAGAGCTGCTCTTGGTGTTACGTATAACCTTCACTTCTGACAGTTCCCATGGCACGCACATCTATTTCCCGCCATTTGAGAAATACCTCGTTTTCACTACCCTACAAGATACCATCAGCTTATAGGAATCTTCGTTCACAGCGCTTAGATCCAGAAGCAAGATGCCGTCAATTTAGCGTGAATCTTTCCTTGATCCCCGAAGGTAAAAACGTCCGTACGGCACCTCTAACCGCCACCCCGGGAAGAACTTTGTAGTCCTCTACGCACTTCCGGAGGTCAAACAAAGAGTCTACATTCCATTTAAAAACTGAAAAAATATGTGTAGCATAAAACTGAGAAATCTGACAAGAGTGTCGTTATCACTATTTAATTCAACATGTCCAAAACAACATAGATACCAAAATTGGTAACTGTAGCTTTAGCGGTTTTAAAGATACATATCTAAAAGTTGCGGTACTTTCTATTAACCCTGTATACTTTTTTAAATACAAAATAATCTTTTGCCAATGTCCTATCATTAAAGTGGAATAATGTTACCATGATAAATCTAAATAAACCTTAATTTCAGGCCGACGACAATGTGAAGATGATTATCCTCTTAGGAGAGGTGGGAGGAACAGAGGAGTATTTAGTCTGTGATGCCCTCAAGCAAGGGAAATTGACAAAGCCTCTTGTTGCTTGGTGTATTGGTAAGTTTTATTCTTTAAAAAAAAGTTTAAAACAATTCCCGGGTCATTTTTTAACGCTCTTACATTCTATGAGCAAGTGTAACACAAACCCTCGACTAAGACGATTTAGTTTTAGATAAAGTATAGTTTAAAATTATGCCTATGAGGGCTTTTTAACAACTTTGCACACTTAATTTTAAAAGCTAATCAAAAATCTTTAATATTTGTTGATTGGTCCCTGTATTAGAAGCTATTTTAATGTCTCTATAATCTGTGAGCAGGAGTTCATGTGACGAGGATCAATCAAAAATCTTCACTATTAATTTTTCGATCCCCATAAACATGTTTTGTTGTCGTTTGTTGAAATGTTTAAAACTTAAAAATATTAAATACCGTTTTTTTTGTTTAAATAGGTACTTGTGCCAGTATGTTTACGACCGAAGTCCAGTTCGGACACGCCGGATCATCGGCTAACTCCGCCAAAGAAACGGCAACGGCGAAAATGCGGCTCTTAGGGAGGCCGGGGCTCACGTACCAGATTCCTTTGATACGCTAGGTAAGTGGGTCTGAGAGATACATAACATAAAACATAATACAGGGTGCGTTTTTTTAAAACTTACAATGGCTATATTTTCTAAACCATGGCAAATATTAAAAAACAAAAAAATATCGCTTCTATAAAACCCGGGGAAATATAAATGACGTATTTTTCGAAACACCTCTATCAACCCCTTAAGGTGCACCCTCAGTCGCTTAAAAATGTTAAATGGCAAAACCTCTGATGTGGCACCTCTCTGGAAAGCTTATGAAAAATGCTTTTCGTTAGTCATAAAAAGTTGGAGTAAAAGGTTAAGGTTAAACTACCCTTAAATTTTAGAAAAATCACACTTTACTATTCATAAAGAATACCAGAAAATGCTGTGTAAAACATAAGTTTAATACCGGAAAATGTTCAATTAAATAAATTATAAACTAAAGATAAATTTAAATAATACTCCCAGTAGAGCTAACCCGCTTCCATAAAAAGTTCTGGTTAGTTCTATTGCACAAGTGCTTAACAACCAAGATCAGTTGTGTCATCAGTGTTATTACTTTTTTTTCTCAACCAAATTCAGAAGTTTTCCAACTAAACTTGTTCTTGGCTCTCCAGTTATCTTTCTAATCGACGTATATCAGTCATTGTTGATGGCCACTCTTCAAGCTTTCACGAAATTAATGCTGGAGTGCCTCAGGGTTCAGTACTAGCACCAACTTTGTTTCTTCTTCACATCAACGACCTTCTTTCTTCCTCAACCAATCCCATTCATAGTTATGCTGAAGATAGTACCCTTCACTCCACTTTTCAGGTTCTCAAACCAATCTCTCAACCCGACTTGGAAGGCAAACGCAGGGCGATGCAGATATCTCTTTCACAGTATCTCATTCTAATATTGGATTGGGGCGCCAAAAATCTTGTTCAATTTAATGCATCCAAAACACAATCATGTTCCTTGTCGCGAAAAAATTCATCAAACACTCACCCTTTGCTTATGAGTGGCCAGGTTTTGCAGAGCGGGGACACATTTAACCTTGTGGGCGTCACATTTGAAAATAACCTTAACTGGCATAAACACATTGTATCTATAGCCAACGCGGCTTCAAAAAGCTTGCATTTCTTTTCCGAGCCAAACAGTATTTTTCCTCCTTCCACACATACTTTGTATGTGTCCCAAATTCGACCCTCCCTGGAATATTGTTCTCATGTCTGGGGAATGGCATCCCCCTACAACCCTCGGCATTCTTGATGCCATTCAAAGAAGGGCTGTTCGTCTTATTAATGATCCATTACTTACTCAAAGACTTCCTTCTCTTGCCCATCGTCGAGCTGTGTTAGATCTATCGCTCTTTTATAGATACTTTTACGGCTTCTGCTCCGAGGAATTATCCAGTATAGTCCCTCCTCTTGCAGCTCCCAACAGAGAAACTCGTGGTGCCGCACGTATGCATCCCTATACGGTCCAATCGGACAGGCCCCTGAGCTTCCCGTTCTTTTATCCCTAGAGTTTCTAGAATGTGGAACCTGCTGCCCGCCGAGGTCTTTCCTTCCCCCAAATCTTCAAGTATTTAAGTCCCGTGTCAACAAACTCCCTCTTACTCTCGCTTAAGACACCCACGGTACGTTAGTATTTAGGCTTTCAGCCTTCGTGGATTGTCCAAAGATTAAGGGGCGCGGGTTAGCTCTACAGGGATTATTATTTTATTTTTTATTAAATTTTATAATAATTTAATTAGACATTTTCTGGTATTTTTTTTAATAATAAAGTATTATTTTTTTAAATGTAGTATTTAAGTTTACCCCAACTTTTTGATGAAAAACAAAAGCATTTTTCTTAGGCTTTCCAGAAAGGTTTCACATAAGGGGGTTGCAATTTAAGATTTTTAAGTGACTGGGGGTGCAGCTTAAGGGGTTGATAGAGGTGTTTTGAAAAATATGTATTTATATTCCACCAGGTTTTATATAAACGGTATTTTTTTTTTATATATTTGCCGTGATTTATAAAATATAGCCATTGTAAGTTTTAAAAACCGCACCCTGTATGATTGTTTAAGTTGTAGCATTAATTTGTAGCTAAACGTTTCATCCACTTAACTGATCCATATTTTTTTTAGGTGAAATTATTAGGTCTGTATATGACAGTTTGGTTAAACAGGGAGTGATCGTACCGGCACCCGAAGTTCCGCCACCCACAGTACCGATGGACTACAACTGGGCTAGAGAACTGGGACTGATCAGGAAGCCAGCCAGCTTTATGACGTCCATTTGTGACGAAAGAGGACAGGAATTAATATACGCCGGTAAGTAGGAAATATTCGATATCAGTTTTTTTCTATACTTTTTAACGTAGAAAGGACATTTTATTCAACATATAAAAACTATTTGAAATACCTAATTTTAAGTGAATATCTGGCAATATCGCCATTAGTTTAAATGACCATTAGGTAGTGTCAAAGTCGGTCTGTATAAGGTCGCGACATTTGGCCATATTGCTTTGACGTGTTATGTCGTCACATCTCCCATTTTTCGGTCATGTTGTTCAGTGCCGGAGATATACAGTTTATTGTATTAGTAGAACAACCATTTACACAACAGTTTTTAATTATTATTAAGTTGTAAACTCTTTTACTTTAAATAAAAACATTTGGAATTACATCTCTCAACAAATATCACTTCCAAAACAATGCATAATGAAATGCGCAAATTCTAGACGCCACTGGATTGATCATCAGCTTTGATTTTACCCAGTCTTGCCAACTTTTCTCCGTGGAGTGCCCTTCCTTGCGTCCCCAACCTCGAACCGCCTAAAAGTTGAGGATATGTCGCAACCTTATAAATATAAACTAACCTTGAGGTAGTGTAATCTTCGTACCTGATTACTCTAAATTAAAAGCATACTCGCTCCTTAAAGAGCCTTTACCTACTTGGCTAGTTTCATAATTCCACAAAAACTGCACTTTTAGTCTTAGCAGTATATCAAAACTGCAATAAATTATAACTTTAATTGGACAATAATATAATTTTGTGAGTTATTTGACTAATTCAAAATCTCAATCATGCGCTCTCTGAAACGTCAAATAAGGTACTCTTTAATAAAGTCGATAAACCTCATCGTTTAGGCACCAATAGACATCAAAGTTTTCATCAATTTCAATCAAGTTACCTACATACATACAGGGTGTCCAGTAACTCAACCGAAAAACTTAACCAAACGATTCTACAACAAAAAGAAGAAAAAATTTATATAAACATATATCCTAAACGTCTTAGTTTTTGAACTACGTTGTGTTAAATATTAAAAAAAAAAAAACTTTTTTTTCATTTTTAACACCCCGTAGTTCAAAAATTAAGACGTTTAGGACATATGTTTATATGAAGTTTTTTGCTAATTTTCTGTTGTAGAATCGTTTGGTTAAGTTTGTCGGTTGAGTTACTGGACACCCTGTATGTATGTAGGTAACTTGATTGAAATTGATGAAAACTTTGATGTCTATTGGTGCCTAAACGATGAGGTTTATCGACTTTATTAAAAGCATACCTTATTTTTTAAGTTTTTGATTGTCTATAAAATGGAGTCCCCAGCTTTGCGATATCTGTCAAAATAAAAAGTTTTGATGTCAATAAATTTTAAGTTTTAGGTAAAGTGCCCTCTGGCAGTATTTAAAAAAAGTACTTTTGTCTTAAAATTTTAGAATCTGCAAAGCTCGATTTGTGTGTCAAATATCAACTGGATTGGTTAAAAAATAAATGCAATGTGGCGAAAAAACCAAAATAAAAATTAATCTTTGACGGCTTGTAACTCGAAAACGAATGACATTTTGAAAAAATTTATATGAAGCTCTACCCTTATTTTGTCTAGTAGAATCACCCCTTAAGTTTCGTGATCGATTTTTGAATCACCCTGTATAAGTGTAAGACCTAAAAGTAATTAGTTTTACCGTGTTTCTTTTCGTCTTTTTCTAGGTATGCCTATTTCGGAAGTCCTCCAAAAGAATGTAGGAATCGGCGGTGTAATTTCCCTCCTCTGGTTCCAGAGATGTCTACCTCCTTACGTCTGCAAGTTCTTCGAAATGTGTCTTATGGTAAGCCCGAATTATTTGACCATTTTTCTTCGTTATCCGTCAATTCAATAAGTGTACTATTTTTTACTTACTTTTTGACAGGTGACAGCCGATCACGGTCCCGCCGTCTCAGGCGCCCACAACACCATCGTATGCGCCAGAGCGGGCAAAGACTTGGTTTCCAGTTTGGTATCTGGGTTGTTGACCATCGGCGACAGATTCGGCGGAGCCTTAGACAGCTCGGCCAGGCAGTTCAGTGAAGCTTATGACACAGGTAATTTGACATTAGATTAATAAAATTACAGACACAAAAACGCGTGAAAACAAAATTTTTTGATATTATCCGACAGCGAAACGTCAAAATAAACACAAACCAATCAGATTTTAGAATTTTGACAGTTTTGCTATGCTTTTTGTTGATCGGGAGGCGCCTTAAGTGTTTTATGCTGCTGAGTATCGTTTTAAATATTTGTTGATCGGTCTCCGTATAATCAGAAATTTTTAACATGTTCACATTCTATGAACAAGTGTATATTGAGAGCCCCATCATATGGATGGTGGAGGGGAGGATAACCAAAGTCGGTCTATATAAGGTCACGACATTCGGCCATATTGCTTTGACGTGTTATGACGTCACAGCTCCCATTTTTCGGCCATGTTGTTCAGTGCCGGAGATATACAGTTTATTGTATTAGTAGAACAACCGTTTATACAACAGTTTTTAATTATTATTTAGTTGTAAATTCTTTTACTTTAAATAAAAAACATTCGGAATTACATCTTTCAAAAAATATCACTTCCAAAACAATGCAAAATGAAATGCGTAAAATCTAGACGCCACTGGATTGATCATCAGCTATGATTTTACCCAGTCTTGCCAATTTTTCTTCGAGAAGTGCCCTTCCTTGCGTCCCCGACCTCGAACCGCCTAAAAGTTGAGGATATGTCGCAACCTTATAAATATAAACTAACCTTGAGGATAACCATCTTTTATGGCGGAAAAGTTGAAAAAGTGGCTATCGGAATGTAGCAAATTGGGATGACGCCACAGTAGCCAGTGGAGAGATTTTGGTATTTCTTTCCTTTTTTATTTTGTATCTATCTGTCCTTTTTCATTTTGTATCTCACTCTAATAATTCATGCTCATTGGTTAAAAAATCTCCTCTGGCTACTGTGGCGCCACCTTAAGTTGCTCCTTTCGACGGACACTTTTTAAAACATTCAGATGGTTATCCTCCCCTCCACCATCCATACCCCAGCATAAAAAAATGTTATTTTTTCACGTTCGTTTTTCTTTTCAGGTATGCATCCAGCAGAATTCGTGAACCACATGAGAAACAAGGGAGAACTCATCATGGGTATTGGACACAGGTAGTTATTTTTTTATATTAGCAAATTAGATTAAGAAGCGACAAGATTGCAGCTGGTTAAAAAGTTGAGAAAATGTTGATGAGTCAAAGCCCTAGTGCAACTTATTTGAGATTTTGTTAATTTTAATCCTAACAGGTCTTTAATAGAGTCATTTTTAATCTGTTTCACAAATAGCTAAATAAGTTACGGTATATTTTCGCCATAAAAGATTTCAAAATAATTTGAAACAATGATTTACGGCACTTTTTATAAAAGACGTGGAAAAATTTGCTTTTAAAAATTATTTTATTTTATGGCGTCTTTGACAATTACAGCTTCAAGTTGTGCGGTCACGTTTCGTAGGAGGCTACATAACGTCCCCGGGTAGGTAGCTGAAGGAGTTGTACGGGCATTTCTGTGCCCTTGGGGATAGAGAAAATACTCACGTTAAATTGATAGCATCTTTCTTCTGGAACTAAGCGCTGTGAGTGAAGATTCCTAAAAACCTGATGTTATTATGTTAGCGGTGTGCACGTGTTTTCGTAACGGCCGAGGACGGTGGCGCCCTCTATTGGAAGCCTCAGCAAGTAACAGTGAAGGTTAGGCACAATACCAGTAGCAGTTTTTGGATTGACAGCTACAATTTATGCATTGAATCGATTATTATTTCGTATCGAACAAAAGTAAATATTTGAACCGGAATTTCTGGGAGCAAAAAGCTCGACCATCCAGATTTTCCATGTACGAAGCCCTGGAAAGCATAGTCCGGAAGGGGTAGAGCTGGTTAATCGTCTTGCAACGGGACCAACAGCAGAGAAAGCAAGGCCACAGAAGTTACCCTATTTTATTTAAAAAATGTAGTAACTTCAGCTTCTTTCAAGTTTCCATTTGATTGTAAACCACCATAAGAACAGATGTGACATATAAACTGTTATTCATTTTTAAACCATTCTAGTCCTTGGGCCAGTAATGAAATGGACTTCATGATAAGAACACTTTTAAAACCTTTTTAGGAGGGTTCGTTTTGACGAATCTACCACGAATTTTTATACCGCCATATATGGCAGAGGCGCTTTAACCCAGCCTGTCAATGTCAAATGTTTCCGGTGTCGAAATTTTTAAGCATTGTGACGAAAATCGTAAGTGCTACAGTTACAAAATCATAAGAACCCTGAACATGTTTTGGGTTTCTGATTGGGTGGGTTTGGTACCTGTAACCCTTAAGATTTTTGGCACAATGTTTAAAAATTGCATGTATGCAAAACATTGTGGTAAACTTGTCCAACAAAAAGTGACGCGTTTGCCCAGTCCGATACCCGAAACATTTGACATTGACAGGCTGGATTAAAACACGGCTGCCAATATATATGACGGTATGTACGAGTATATTTGTGGTAGACTTGTCAAAAGAACCCCCTAAAAGGGTTTTAAAAGTGTTATTATTATAGGGTCAATTTCATTACTGGTCCAGGAACCATTCCCTTTCCCCTGTACTTGGCTCTCTAGTTATCTATCTGATCGACGTATATCAGTTATTGTGGACGGCCATTCTTCAAGCTTTCACCAAGTAAATGCTGGAGTCCCTCAGGGCTCAGTTCTGGCATCAACATTGTTTCTTCTTCACATCAACGACCTTCTCTCGTCTACGACTAATTCCATTCATAGTTTTTTCGACGATAGTACCCTTCACTCCAGTTTTCAGGTTCCTAAACCCATTACTAAACCTGACTTGGAAAACAAACGCAGAGCGATGCAGATATCTCTTTCGCAGGATCTTAATTTAATATTGGATTGGGGCGCCAAAAATCTTGTTCATTTTAATGCATCCAAAATACAATCATGTTCCTTGTCGCGAAAAGAGTCATCAAATACTCATCCTCTACTTATGAGCGGCCAAGTTTTACAGAGCAAAGATTCCTTCAATCTTGTGGGCGTCACATTTGAAAGTAACCTTAACTGGCATAAACACATTGTATCTATAGCCACGGCAGCTTTAAAAAGCTTGGATTTCTCTTTCGAGCCAAAAAGTATTTTTCCGCTTCTAATTTATACACTTTATATGTGTCCCAAATCCGACTTCCCTTGGAATATTGTTCCCATATCTGGGGCATGGCGTCCCCCACAACCCTAAGCATTCTTGATTCTATTCAAAGAAGAGCTATTCGTCTCATTAATGATCCTTCACTTACAGAAAGGCTTCCCTTTCTTGCCCATCGTCGGGCTGTGGGAGATTTATCGCTTTTTTATAGGTACTTCCATGGCTTCTGCTCTGAAGATTTGTCCAGTATAGTTCCTTCACTCACGGTTCCCAACAGAGAAACTCGTGGTTCCGCGCGTATGCATCCCTATACGGTCCAACTGGACAGGCCCCGAACTTCTCACTTTGTTCATTCTTTTATCCCTAGAGTTTCTAGATTGTGGAACCTGCTGCCCGCGGAGGTCTTTCCTTTCCCCCAAATCTTCAAGTATTTAAGTCCCGTGTCAACAAACTCCCTCTTACCTCGCTTAAGACACCCACGGTACGTTAGTATTTAGGCTTTAAAGCTTCGTGGTTTGTCCAAAGATAAAAAAAAGAAGGTTTTGAACTACATTTAATAAGTGACATTTGTGACGTCATTACATCAAAAAGTAAAAGATAAAAACATGTTTATAAAATGTATTGCCTTATTTATATAATTTAAACATTATATCCTTGGTTTTAGGGTAAAATCAATTAACAATCCCGATCAGAGAGTCCAAATCATCAAGGACTACGTCCTGGCCAACTTCCCCGAATGCCCCCTGCTCAACTACGCCCTGGAAGTGGAGAAAATCACCACCACTAAGAAGCCCAACCTCATCCTCAACGTGGACGGTTGCATAGCGTGCTGTTTCGTAGATATGCTCAGGCACTGCGGCAGTTTCACCAGCGAAGAAGCGCAGGAATACATCAATATTGGTGCCATCAACTCGCTGTTTGTCCTCGGCAGGACTATCGGTTTCGTCGGGCACTACATGGACCAGAAGAGACTGAAACAAGGCCTGTACAGGCATCCATGGGACGACATTTCGTACGTTTTGCCCGAACAGTACAACAACTAATTTTAGTAGGATATTCCGTTATTGTTGAGCTTTGAGTTTGTCTTGTTTGGTTTTGATTGTAGCTCGTTTGACGAAGAGGCGATTTAAAGTACGATATTAAAACTTACCTGATGTTAAATTTGTGGGTAATCTGCTGGCAAAAAACAAATCTGAAGTAAGTTTTGATTTTGAAGCATTGAATCTCCGCTCTTAAGAAAAAATTATTCGGTAATTGTCTAGAAAGTTGCGCCGACGTTTTTTGGGGCGCTGATCACGAATTTGAAACGTTTCGTTCTCAAGATATCCATCATAAAAGTTGAAATTCACACTAAGCTTATTATCACTATATTCCCCTTCTTTTTGCACACAATTCTTGATTTAATTTAAAGGAAAAGTGGCCCACAATATTTGATTTTTTCTTTTAAAACCCTGTTCTTCTATGTATTTTACACCTTTTATCAAATAAATCGCGAAGGTTCCCTTTAAAAACGTAGCAAGCCAGGCATACACTGCTCCGGCGCATCCACCATAATCTACTGCACCTTAATGCAAAAAAAAGTGTAAAATACTTAGAAAAATGGTGTTTTAAAAAGTAAAATATCAAATATTGTGTGCAAATAAGAAAGGGAAATAATGTAAAATTGATTTAGTTTGATATTCAACTTTGACGATGGATATCTCGGGAACGAAACGTTTTCAAAAAATTCTTTCAGATTGAGTGATCAGCGTCCCAAAAAACCCTGTATACCAAATGTTGTCAAAATCGGAGTTGCCGCAACTTTCTAGACAATTACCTAACATTCCTATTTTTGTACAGTCCTGGTTAACTTAAAACTCTAAGAACAGGAGTTTTCGTTTTCTTTAACGATATATTTTTTAAAAATCATACAAGACAGACTTAAAGACATCTCTTAGGTTAAAAAATATTACTGAACGAATGACTTGGATTTTAAAACTGTAAAGAAATGTGAAGTTGTATTTATTGATACATTTTAAAGGTTTATGCGTGTATTTCTATATCTGTTTGTGATCCTAACTTTGGATGTTTAAATAAAAATGACTTTAGGGCTCAATTTTTAGTTAGCGTACAGTTTTTAGCTGTTAGTTGAACTAAAGTTGTAAGAAAAACGCCTTATAAATGCTAGTAAAAGATAAAATACTATTTATATATTTTTGTATATGTTTTTAATGCACTCTTGTTGTATTTTAAGGGATTTTAAATGTAGAAGAATTAGGTATAAAACTATTGACTTTGTAAATGGCACTTTTTGATTATTTACCATGAAATTTTCATTTTAAAATAAATTGTTTAGAAGAATTTGTCTTTTTTTTCCTTTGTCCTTTTTGAATTACTTTACAAAATATTGTTTGTTGTTTGTGATTAAACAGCACTTCTTATGTTGACCTTCAAAGTGCCCTTGACCTTGGTCTTAAAAAAAAATATTTCAAAGTCAAATGTCTTCAATTTGTTAAAAATGTAAAAGCAAAATGGTGAAAAAATTGAACTAAACTTCTAGTGGCCTTGAGAGTGACCTTGAAAGTGGCCTTGACCTTGGCCTTGAAATAATACTTCAAGGTCAAAGATCTTTAATTTTGTAAAAATGTAACGGTAAAATTGTGAAAAATTAAACAAAACTTTTGGTGACCTTGAGAGCGACCTTGACCTATGGCCTTGAAATAATATTTCAAGGTCAAAGATCTTTAATTTTGTAAAAATGTAACGGTAAAATTGTGGAAAAATCAAACAAAACTTTTGGTGGCCTTGAAAGTGTCCTTGACCTTGGCCTTGAAATAATATTTCAAGGTCAAAGATCTTTAATTTTGTAAAAATGTAACGGTAAAATTGTTGGAAAAATCAAACAAAACTTTTGGTGGCCTTGAGAGTGTCCTTGAAAGTGGCCTTGACCTTGGCCTTGAAATAATACTTCAAGGTCAAAGATATTTAATTTTTTAAAAATGTAACGGTAAAATTGTGAAAAAATTAAACAAAACTTTCGGTGACCTTAAGAGCGACCTTGAAAGTGGCCTTGACCTTGACCTTGAAATAATACTTCAAGGTCAAAGATCTTTAATTTTGTAAAAATGTAAAGGTAAAATTGTGGAAAACTCAAACAAAACCTTTGGTGGCCTTGAGAGTGACCTTGACCTTGGCCTTGAAAAATTATTTCAAGGTCAAATTTGTTAAATTTTTAAGTTGATAAATAAAATTGTGGAAAATTAAACTGAAAAACTTTGTATGTGACCGTAAAGTGGCCTTCACCTTGAAAAACATTTTAAGGTCAAACTGGTATAGAAATAAAACACAAAATAAAACAAAATTAAATTTAACATTTATTAATTGAAATATAAAGTACAAAAATGAATTCATAATAAAATAACATGTGTATGAGTTATAGTTACTTGCGTAACTAGCACCAACACTAGACAGTGTATCCCAAAAGTACAGAAGCGACAAATATTTAGAAAGTTTAAAGCCAGCGATAGAATGCTTTGTGGAATTTCATACATACAATTTTTAAAGGTTTTTCCATTAATCCTTAACTTTCCATATATTTAGATGTTTCCCTACTTCTGGTACACTATGTATACAAGAAAATCACCTAACAAACCTAACCATTAAAATGATAACATAAAAATACAGATTTTCAGTCCAAGCAGATCCCCAAACATACATATTTTAAAGAAATAATATAAAATTTACAGTACTAAAGAATATTCGTTTCTATTTGCTTGTTGCATATTGAACCTAACCTGATAAAATTAATTTAGCCAAAGAGACTAGAATATACAACTAAAATATCACATAGGAAGGTAACTGCCACGTAACAGTTTCAAAAAACAATATTTACACAACCAAATTTAATACCTAAGATTACATAAACGTACGTACGGATAGCCATTTGGCAAGCTTTATTCCTATAATATGAATAAGTATATTTAACTGGCCTATTTGATGTATTTGATATGATATTACTACAGTTTTAAAGCTTCTCTCTACCCTACAAGTATGAGTAAATACCTAATAACCTCAAAATATTTCCTACTTTAAAATTACTTCTTATTTTCGATCGTTTTCTTCTCGTCCTTGTTAGTCTGATCTCCTCTGACCACTTGCACCATCTTCAGAGTCAGCGCTGCCAAAATGGCGTCGATAGGGTCCATAAACCCTCGTTGCATCCACTTGGGGATTGTGGTGCGCGCGTGCGAGAAACCCAATTTCTGCAGGATGTAGTCGATACCTGAAAAATCTGTGAAGTAAATTTGCTTGTCAAAATTAGGGGGACAGTTCGGAAAAGCTACGTCTCTACCGAGTGTTTGTGCTAGAGGCATGCTTATGAGTGTTTATAGTGTCTGGGGTAGCAGAGCAATGGACTTTATGATAGGAACCCTTTTTAAAACCTATTTAGGGGCTTCCCTTTTGATGAGTTTACACCATAGATAACCTACATTTAGATCCGCAGTGGCAAGAAGCATTTTTCGGATTTTTACGATCTCGCGCAGTGGGTGGACGAACATGCGTACTTAAAAGCCGTGGCAAAATACAAACACCGGCACCGTAACGCTCATTAGCTACCGTACTTCCGAACAGAAAACCAGGACGCCGTCAACAAATTATTTCCCATAATGACGGATAGTTTGTTTGGCGCCGGGTGCGTTTACCCTCAACTGGCTTGCACACAAACCGGTTTTTTTCGCCCATGAAATGTAACTTTTGTTTCGCGCAGGTTATAACATTGGCAATCCAGTGGTTTATAGTCAGTGGTTTACACCGAATATTCATACCGCTATAAATGGAAGCTGCGCTCCACCTCCCCCAGCCTGTCAATGTCAAATGTTTCGGGTGTCCGAACTGGGCAAATGCGTCACTTTTTTGTCAGACAAGTTTACCACAATGTTTTACATGCAATTTTTACACATTGTGCCAAAAATCGTTTAATGTCATGAAACCCCTCCAGTCTGATACCCAAAACAGGTCAAAATTGACAGGCTGGGTTCAGCGCCGCTTCCATATATGGCGGTATAAATATTCATGGTAGACTTGTCAAAGGGAACGCCCTTAAATAGGTTTTAAAAGGGTTATTTTTATGAAGTCTATTTCATTGCTGGCCCATACATATATATTCAAAAAAAAAAGAATCAAAGAAAAAGAGAGAGAAAGAAAAGAAGGAGAAAAAGTTATTTTAGGTTCTTACCGTATGGTTCGATATATTTCCCAGCGACGCTCAACAGTCGTACGGTCGGTTCCAAGTGCCACGTCTTGCAGTTGTAGTTGCGCCAATCTTTGGCGAAAATATCCCCGTCTATGGAGGCCTTTTTCGACGGGGTTTCACTCAACGATGGTTTAAGCTTTTCTTGATCGGAATTTGAACGCCTGTCGAAACCACCGAGCTACAAAAGAAATATTAATGAAAACGTTTTGCTACTTTTCACAACCAAAGGAGAAACGTAGGAAAATCTTTTTTTTCGTGGTTTTAACCAAAAACCGTAATTTCTTTATACGTACCACACGCTCTTTCTCTTGAAGATACGATGTTATGAGGTCGTGCAGGAAAAAGAATGCTTCCGCGTCCACCGTGACGAAGATGTGATCCTCAAACTCGGTGATAAAGCTACATTCCACAATTGGTTTCTCATCTAAAATTAAACAAAAGACAACTTATTATTTAACAAAACCATAAAATTTTAATATCTTGATCTATGGCACTAAGATGTCAGAAATAAGTACATGCACAATTAAAGAAAATTACTAATATATTTGCCAAATTGCACACTAACAGCCATATGCGGTGTAAACATATACAAGAACCAATACTCGCAACAACCGATGAACAGTTGCTCGAAAGATATTTGACTACGTTTACATCACATAAAGTTAAAAGTACCTCAAAACTTGTAAAACTACGAAAACATACCGTTCAAATCTGGTACGCTCGAGCTCTGTAAATGTTCTGTCTTTAGATGCACCTGCAGCCCGGGCAGAGCAAAGATCACTTCTCTTGTGTGGTTCGGATCGGCCAGCTTGACCGCGTTCCTGCCCGCTCGATCTATAGAATTTGACCCTTCGGCTTTTTCGCGTTCCAAAGAAGGAAATTTGTCCACTTCTAAAAATTTCAAAATAGAATTAATATCATTGTTAAAAAGACAAGCAAAATTAAACAGTAATATCGACATTGTTGCCATATTTATCCAGTTTTGACTGTACACGTAGTATTTTAGAATATTTAAAATAATAAGTCCCATTTATTTTGATTGCCATAAGGTGGTCGAGTCAGATTTAGTCATATTACAAAGTTTTAAAATTCCATTGTTACCAGTTGATAAAAGATGACAACTCTTTGCTAAAAGTGTAATGGTACATATTTTAGCATCTAGTACAGATAGAATTGGAAAAATGGAAAAACTTACAATGCCTAATTCAATGCTTTAAAACTAAATGTGGCAGTCCAATAAAAGCAAAAAAACTACATGTAGCACAAAACAGGAAAATCTGGCAACAATGCCAATATCCATGGTTAATTCCAAAGTCGGTCTATATAGGGTCGCGACATTCGGCCATATTGCTTTGACGTGTTATGACGTCATATCTCCCATTTTTCGGCCATGTTGTTCAGTGCAGGAGATATACAGTTTATTGTATTAGTAGAACAACCGTTTACACAACAGTTTTACTTATTAATAAGTTGTAAATTTTTTTAATTTAAATAAAAAACATTTGGAATTACATCTTTTAACAAATATTACTTCCACAACAATGCAAAATGGAATGCGCAAATTGTAGACGCCACTGAATTAATCATCAGCTTTGATTTTACCCAGTCCTGCCAACTTTTCTCTGTGGAGTGTCCTTCCTTGCGTCCCCGACCTCGAACCGCCTAAAAGTTGATGATGTGTCGCAACCTTATAAATATAAACTAACCTTGGGTTAATTCTACATGTTCAAAAGCTTCCAGATACAGAATTTGGTATTTGCAGCTGTAGCTTTTGGTAATGCGCTACTTTGTACAAACCCAGTATATTACAATACATCAGAGATATACAGAATCAGCTAAATGAAGTCGACCATAGACAAAGTGGGGAAAGGAGCCACTCTAACGCGAATACCGGCATGTAATAAACATTTTGGATAGGATGACTAATCGAACTTCCATTCTTGTTGCTTTACTGGCCGATATACCTTTAAATATGGGTCATAGCAGTATACAACTTACCATCAATCTGACTGTTGGCAAAAGCGTAATGGAACCACTCTTGCAGGGTCTTAAACTGAGGCGGGAATATAACTGTACGCGTCACCTTACACACGGTCGCCATAGACAGGTGTCTTAAAGAGTGAAGTCCCCAGACTGCAGATTAAAGTTTGGACTACGTGGACGTCTTGAGCAGGCGACGGTTCTGGAAAAAATATCATTAATTGTGGAAACCCATTAAAAAATAAGAAGTAAATTAGTTCTTACCGGTAGCCGAGGGTATTTCCTGGCTCTCAGTATTGAAGTTTATGCACGGTTCTCTCAAACTGAACAGAGCCCAGGATTTGCTCTTGAAATTTATCCCGTGGAAGCAGGCTAGTGACACATTGTTACCATGAAGTTCCATGGTACCGCCTAAAATATATTTCAAAAGTGTAAAAGAAAACTTTGCACATTGTGTACGATGTAAACATATACAAAACTCGATATTCGCAGCAACCGATGAACAGTTGCTCGGAACGCACTTGACTAGGTTTACATCGCAATCTATTTTCATTCGTATATGTATCGATTACTTACCTAATACGGTACCAAAACTAGGCAGTGGTGCGTGCATGGTACTCAACTGCAACCCTGCGACTTGGCTGAGAACCTTCTGCCAATGGCGGTGATGTCTGGCATCAGAAGGCGGAAAGGGAGGCTGAGAATACACTTGAGATGGAGGCAAGGGAGCTTCTCTACCTATAAACAATAAATTAGGTATAGTATAAATATTACAATGTTTGAGAGAAAGTTTACAACTTACTCTTTTGAGGAGTGACTCGCGGCGGCCTATTGGAAGAAAAGCCGCTAAACGCACGCTTGCTGCTGTTAAACTGCTGCGAGAAGAATTCTTCCAGTTTGTTAAACATTTTCAGAAGGTCTGCCGTTGTCGATTTGGAGATCATCATTTGGAGCTGGTCCCAGCTAAGGACGCCGTGGACGAATATACTCGCCGGCCTAGAATAAACGAGTTTATTATTATAAAACACAGCAGTTCATTGTCATGTTTTGCACACGGACCGCTCGTAAAAACCATTTAAATATGGCGTTATTTATTCTTACCGTCTAGTAGGCATAAATGACTCTCGCCCAGTAGGTCTGTTGAGTTTCCACTCGTCTCTCAGATTCACGTTCAAGTCGCTCACTCTGCACATCAAGACGGATGTCGCCATATAGTCTAGTCTCAGTTCCAACGCCCTCAGTTTCAATCCGACTGTGTGGTCTGGTTCGACATCGGGTTCTTCCCTTATATGGACTACAAATATTTTCAGAAATTAAATATTAAAAATGCCTTAATAAATATGATTTTAGCTTACCGTACGTATCTATGTTGGCGATTTCAATATTGCCGCCCACTATGCCGCCCTTTGCATCCAAACTAGAGCCTCCCAATCCGAAGGCGATGTAAAGGTTTTTATGGCCTGTAGATCCAATACTCAGTCTACCGTCACTCCTGAAATCTTTGGTCATCCATCTAAAAATGTTCAATTAATACAGCAATATATAAAAAGTGTTAAGCCGGCTGTCCATGAGAGCGGTTTTCCGCTCGCGGATGATAATTCAGCGTTGTGATTGACGGGAAAAGCATTTTAAATTTGCACTAACCAATCACAACGCTGAATTATCATCCACCAGCGGAAAATCGCTCTATTGGACAGCCGGCTTTACCCAACAAAATTTATTTTTGATCAGGTTGATCGGAAAGTAGTTTTGAGTATCTCCTTCCCTCTTTTCTCTTAACTTTACTACAAATAAATTTTTGATTAAGTACTACTTACGCAACATTTCCCATAACGTTTCCCATGTTCATATGGACATTCAATTTCTTAAAATTGACGGCAAATAGTACCAAAGTCTCCCAGGCTGTCATATTTTTATGTTCTGAAGGACTCGGCGTATCGTCTTGCGTGGTCGAATCACCGCTGAATGCTCTGCCTAAATAAAAGAGTTAAAAATTAATACGAATCTGAATTGCACCTAAATTTTCTCTTTAGAGTATATTCTAAAACATATATTTACAATTATTAGCTTTGATTACATTAATAATACTAACAACTTCATACGATGTAAACATATACAAAATTCAAAATTCGCAACAACCGATGAACAGTTGCTTGAAGTATAGTTGACTAGGTTTACATCACAATAAGTAGTAAAGATAAATGGTAGATATACTTATGTATACACACCTATTTCACGCATTTTATTTTGTTTCTGAGACAGATGATCGTCGTGACGATTCCTAGAGTTGCCTAGCAAAGGCGTCGTGGAAGACCTGGAATATATTTACGTGCTAATTCAGTGGCAAGTATTTCAATATCAGATCAACAAGGTTGCTCGTTGCTTAGAGATTTAAAAATCTTGCGGAAAAATCAGTACATACCTATCGTGTTTATTTGATGTTCCCGGTGAAGTCTTCTGCGAAATAACCTCGTCCTCCTCGCTGTACGTGGCCGACATGCTAAGATCACCCAAAAACATTCTCCTGACAATCGATCTGCGGTACCACGCTTTCGGAAAAGCAAGAATTTCGGTAAGACGTCTCATGTCGTATTTGAAAGAGGCAGAACCAGTGTCGATAATGGCTGAAAAAGAGAAGGAAAATAAAAAACAGATTCGGCCTAGGAAGTAATGTCTACAACACACAGTCCAGAAGACCTTTACAGAATAACTGAGCAGGTGTATCCAATATACGCCCTGATATCCCTGCGCAGGTATACCCGTACAGGTGTAGGTCTACCAAAATGTATATGGCGACCATATTATATGCTTTATTTGTTTTCTGGGAGATTAAATTTAAACAAAATATTATTTGGCTTTTCTCCAGAATAGAATTAAAAAGTTTATTTAATATTTTTAAAAATTAAAACTTTTATACATTATGAAGAACTATTCTGTTCTTACACAATTTAATAAAAGTTATTATTACACAAGGTTAGTTTATATTTATAAGGTTGCGACATATCCTCAACTTTTAGGCGGTTCGAGGTCGGGGACGCAAGGAAGGGCACTCCACGGAGAAAAGTTGGGAAGACTGGGTAAAATCAAAGCTGATGATTAATCCAGTGGCGTCTAGAATTTGCGCATTTTATTTTGCATTGTTTTCGTAGTGATATTTGTTGAAAGATTTAATTCCAAATGTTTTTTATTTAAAGTAAAAGAATTTACAACTTATTAATAATAAAAAACTGTTGTGTAAACGGTTGTTCTACTAATACAATAAACTTATGGATTGTGGAGGGGAGGATAACCATCTTTTATGGCGGACAAGTTGAAAAAGTGGCAATCGGAATGTAGCAAATTGGGATGGCGCCATAGTAGCCAGGGGAGAGATATTGGTATTTCTTTCCTTTTTTATTTTGTATGTATCTGTCCTTTTTCATTTTGTATCTCACTCTAATAATTCATGCTCATTGGTTAAAAAATCTCCTCTGGCTACTGTGACGCCACCTTAAGTTGCACCTTTCGACGGACACTTTTTAAAACATTCAGATGGTTATCCTCCCCTCCACCATCCATAAATAAACTGTATATCTCCGGCACTGAACAACATGGCTGAAAAATGGGAGATGTGACGTCATAACACGTCAAAGCAATATGGCCGAATGTCGCGACCCTATATAGACCGACTTTGATGATTACTTTAAAAGAAATAAAATAATGATATTTAATATAAGTTACTTACAATACAAAGGTTTCAATCTATAAACAAAGGTTCGTTAGCATTTTTTAAAATTTCCTAACAAGTTTATAAGTAAGTTTTTAGGTAAACTCTTTACCACAGTTTTGGTAAACTGTTTACCACATTTTTGAGACGCAACCATTGGCCCAGTTCCCGTCTGGCGTCTTGTTAAGATTTTATTTTATTTGATTAAAATAATTTCAACCGAGGGCTAATGAACCTTTGTTTATAGATTGAAACCTTTGTATTGTAAGTAACTTAATATTAAATATTTCATTATTTTATTTCTTTTAAAGTAATAATAACTTTTATTATATTGTGTAAGAGCAGGAATAGTTCTTCATAATGTATAAAAGTTTTAATTTTCTTAAAATGTTAAATAAACTTTTTAATTATATTCTGGAGAAAAGCAAAATAATATTTTGTTTATAAACGCTATTGTAAAAAATCTTAACTTACTTGAAAAACGAATGACAGCTCGATTTTGATCGGATCCCTTCAGGCCCTTGTTGGAATCTTGCTTGAAGTTCAACATTCTCGAACGAGACAGATGAAACTTCACGAACTCCACGTTGACTGATAAAGAATCTTTTCTTTCGCTATTAAATAATAAAAATAAACATGAAAAATATATACCCTAGTGGAAAAAATTAAAGAATACAAAAGAAACTCCAAATTTTTGAAGTTTAAAAAAAAATCTTTAAAGGCTTGAAGTTTCTAGTTTTAAGATCCTACAGTGAAAAAGGAAGGTTTTAAAATCTAAAATAAATACTCCACAAAAATTGGCTCTGGGTTTAAATAAAAAATTGTATTTTATTTCTTTTACGGTAATTTGAAAATACAAGAAAAAAGGGATTTTTGTGGCTTTGGGATAATCAGGCGCTAAATTGAAAATATTGAGAAAACAAGTAATGTTAAGTGTGCTTTTTACAGTTCAATATGCCTGTAAAAATCCCACAAAGTTTCGATTCAATCTATAAAGCCGGGTAATAGTTTTCGCTATTATAAGAGATTTTCGAAAAATTCTTTTCAGGGCGTTTCTATAGGTCGGTTATGACACAAATCTGTGTGCGCGTTTTCCAAAATCCATTTCTATAATTTATTATTAATAAAAACATATTACGGGACGGTGGAGTGAACAGGGGTGCTGGGTGGGGACAAAACAATATAAATCCAACGTCAAACACAAGAAAACATTAATATACTGCACTCGGGGCACATGAAAAATGTAAATTAATTTTGAAAAGTATTAAATTTTTCGAAAAACTATCCCACACATATGAGATATCTCGTCCGCCATTAATTAAAGAAGGAAAATTCATTTTGATCAGCTGATAACATGAAGTTCGTCATTATGAAAATGACGGTCTTGATAGAAGCAGCGTTGCCAAACTTCTTATGAAGAATTAACACCAAGCCTATTTCGGGGATTATCCACCATTTCCATGAGAAACAATGGTATTTTTGTAGAAATGCCTCCTTCTTTATGTTTAGGTATTTTCCTTTTTTCTCTACAAATTATAATAGGAAGAAGGAATAACTTAATTTTTCATATGAATTTTGTCCTGTATCTTCCTTTTTTAAGCTATTGACACTTTCTCACTTTATTTGGCAACATCGTAAGACATTTACAGTTCTATTGCAAACTCTTCTTTTTATGCAGTGACAGTCATGGCGGGATTGTTGTACTATTATTTATTTTCATTTTTTTAAACAATTTTTTGGACATTTTGTAAACAGAAAGTGCAGTGTGTACTGTGAAATACTGTTTTTGGGCGTTTAATGTAGGATTTCTACTGTTTCGTCCCCACCCAGCACCCCTGTTCACTCCACCGTCCCGTAAATATGTTTTTATTAATAATAAATTATAGAAATGGATTTTGGAAAACGCGCACACAGATTTGTGTCATAATCGACCTATAGAAACGCCCTGAAAAGAATTTTCAAAAATCTCTTATAATAGCGAAAACCGCTATATCGAACTATTACCTAAAGCTGTTTTATTTGTTTTATTCGATCGAATTTTGGAAACGAATTAAAGGATTACGATTTTGATTTCAAATGATCATAATCTTTAGCAAAATTTCACTTCTATTTATTCAACTTCACCCATACATAATTTTTAAACTTACCTGTCTGATAAAGGTGACCATTGAGCCTCCTTCAAAGCGGACTTTTTTCCCACCGTACGGATGAAAAATGTAAACGGAAAAAATCGGACAGGCATCCGGTTACACTGAGCCCGCCAACGGCCGTAGCTGCGGTATTTGGTGCTCCATCACCGAATTCACTACAAAAAAAAGAATAATTTAAATTTTAAAAACACTGCTTGTGGGTTTAAATTATGAAATAAAGACGCACAGATAAAAAAAAAAACATCAATTTCTTACAAGGTAAACAGTGAACAAGTCAAATGATATCAAAACTTTTTTCCGCACAACTGTTCATTGAATGTTGCAAGTATCTCTTTTTGTAAACTTATTTCCTCTAAATTTTCACTTGTCTAATTTCTAAAAATATGGTTTTCGTAAAAAGATGAAAAATCTATTTAATAAAAAGGTCTATACCGGGTGTCGACAAATTTATTAGACAAGACATAACTCTTAGAGTATTAAACAAATCAAAAAGAGACTTAATATAAATAAATGGTATAAAAAGGGGGAAAGTTTTTGCAAATTTTTCACCTTTCAGTCACTTCCGATTTAGCCGGAACTGGCCCCAATTTTAAATTTTTAAATAGAACACCCTGTATATTTTATTATTTTCGTATTCCTGAGACAATTCTAAATCAGAACGTGACATTTTAAAAAGTTTCTATGCCCACTTGATTTTTTGAAGACATTTTTAATATTGCATCTAGGTAGCCATGATTGGGGTTAAAATCATATTGGGAATTCAAATTAAGGAGCACAGTGTTGTAATTCGGTCAAACAGCTAATAAATATGGGTATCTAGATTCAATTTGGCAGAGAATATTTACATAAATTACCTGATTAGTTATTAAATTTCACGCAAAATATTAGGCATCATTGTCTGACAACCTAAATAATACAAAGCAGGATAATAGTCAGTGTTTCGAGAAACTTTATATATAGCCATAAAGCGTAAGTTCTTCGTTATTTAGACTTGAACTGCAGATAAACCAAAACTGACTTCGCACGTTTTGCTTCATTGCTGAATTTTTAACGAAATCCATGATGACAACCACTTAAACGCTTAACACTAGTTGTAGATTAACTATTTTCTTATTTTTTATTACATTCATCCCATAAATCATAAAAATTCTTTAAAAAGATAGAATATAAACTGCAACAACATAAAGCAAAACTTGAATATGAAATGTCATTATGTTCTAAATTTGCAACCGCAACGTTGCCAAGTCGCTTAATTTTAGTTTTAAATAGGGACCCCAGGTGATGTTAGAAAAATATAATTGCAAAGTTTTAGTGGCTAGCGTAAAAGATAGGAATAAAACAAGCTGGCAAATTGACATTTTTGTGTCTAACTATTATTTTTCAAATGGCAAATCCTTTTTGGACGATACCATATTTTATTTTGATATGTTTAATCACAGCCTTCTTAAACTCTGAGCCGTGAAGTAAGAAAGGCAACGTTGCAAACAACACTGTACAGTAGGAATATTGAAATGAGTTCCTAATAGATTACATGCTAAATATAATCAATTTTTTAAGTGTTTTAAACAAAATATAGGTATTAATTTTTTTTTTTTGATATTTTAGACAACATATAGGGTATAATTTTAAATACTAAAGTTGCCCTAAAAAGCAATAATGTGTCTGCAAAACTTATCAGGAACTTTTCTGCCTTATACAAATGTGTTGGTAAGGATTTAAAAATTTCAAATTGTTATGATGTTTTCTACCCCGCTTTATGCATTTTTTGCGAACAGACCAATGTAGCTTTTTAAAAGTTAACTAAACATTTATTATTTAGTAATACTTGCAACACTTAAAATGAATTGAAAGCATGTGTGTTTAGTTATAAATATAAAAGCTTAATTCGTATTACATAAGATGCGCTTTAAAATAACAAACGCTTTAAATTAGGTTTTCCACTATATTTACCCTACAACCGCCTTAAGTAAATAACTTTCAGAATATCTAAATAAATAATATTTTTTTGAACTTACCAGGATATTTATGCGCATTAGTTGATATAGTCCTTAGGATATTGCTTGGGGTAAATATTTGTTTTTGGTGCACTATACACACTATTGATATCAAATAAAACCAATTTTTTAAAACACACTTAGCCCGTAAAATATATTTGTCCATTTACCGTATAGGTACTACTTATACTTTTAATAAAAAAATACTTATCCGGTCAATAGCGCACAACCAGGCTTTCCTAATTTCATCGTTTATGGGGAAATAAAATGTTGTTTGATAACCCTCTGTTTTAATACAACTTGGGTAATTCGTTTTGCAGCCCGAAACGCAACACGTTCGTGCCATAATGTATGCCGTACGCACCAACTATACGCGCACATTTAAACGTAAAAACAACGATTGACATATTGCCACTGGTCCTATTTTTTAAATATACCAATTAATTACTTATTTTTTCTTTATATAATAAATACACGCTTTGATTTAACTTTTAAAAACAGAAAAAACCTTTTAAGCAATCGTTTAAACTTGTTTCTGTTTACTTCTAAACATTACTTGACATTCCTACTGTGATGTGTTGCCAGATTTCTCCTTCACGGCTTAGAATTTAAGAAGGCTGTGTGTGCTATTGGGAATTCAAATTAAGGAGCACAGTGTTGCAATTCGGTCAAACAGCTGATAAAAATGGGTATTTAGATTCAATTTGGCGAAGAATATTTACATAAATTACCTGATTAGTTATTAAATTTCACGCAAAATAGTAGGCATCATTGTTTGACAACCTAAATAACACAACGCAGGATAATAGTCAGTGTTTCGAGAAACTTTATATAAAGCCATAAAGCGTAAGTTCTTCGATATTTGGACTTGAACTGCATATAAACCAAAACTGACTTCGCACGTTTTGCTTCATTGCTGAAATTTTAACGAAATCCATGATGGCAACCACTTAAACGCTTAACACTAACTGGAGACTAACTATTTTCTTATTTTTTATTACATTCACCCCATAAATCATAAATATTATTTAAAAAATAGAATATTAACTGCAACAAGAGAAAGCAAAACTTGATTATGAAATCTCATTATGTTCTAAATTTGCAACTGCAACGTTGCCAAGTCGCTTAATAGCGACCCTAGGTGATGTTAGAAAAATATAATTGCAAAGTTTTAGTGACTAGCATAAAAAATAGGAATAAAACAGGCTGGCAAATTGACATTTTTGTGTCTAACTATTATTTTTCAAATGGCAAACCCTTTTTGGACGATACCATATATCTATACCAAGTTTTATTTTTATATGTCTAATAGTCTAGGAGTTATGGTTTGTCTGATAGATTCGTTGACACCCAGTATAATGTAATGCCAGAAATATGTTTATGCAAAAACCTAGGTTTTGTCTTACAACACTATTTTAGAAAACTGCATCACAGCAGCCAGCGAAATATATCGTTTAAAATTTTAAATAATATCTTACCTCGAAAACAGTTCATCCTCTGCCCTTTTAGAACTAAAAACAATGTCCAAAGAGGGCAGTTGCAACAGGCATTCGACCCTCGATACCGGAAGGCAGCTGAACCTGAACGTACTGGGCTGCATATGGAAGTACACTATGACGTCCACTGGGAAGCTGGCGTACACGTAGTTGCCGTAGTTTATGTCTTGGTCGGAGGACAGCAGAGACGTATCTGCAGAAAAAAATACCATGTATATACAGTGTGTACTCTAATTGATGGCTCAAAATACAGGGTATGATTTCATAGCTTATTTTGGGAAGAAAAGTTCTTATGAACATATGCCCTAAACCTCTCTCTAAGCTACAGGGTGTTAAAGTTTTAAGAAAAAAAAAATGGACAAGATTTTTGACACCCCAATCCAATATTAAGTTGAGGTCCTGTGAAAGAGATATATGTATCGCTTTGCGTTTGCTTTCCAAATCAGGTTTAGAGATTGGTTTAGGAACCTTAAAACTGGAGTGAAGGGTACTATCGTCGGCGAAACTAAGAATGGAATTAGTTGTGGACAAGAGAAGGTCGTTAATGTGAAGAAGAAACAATGTTGGTGCCAGTACTGAGCCCTGAGGCACTCCAGCATTTACTTGGTGAAAGCTTGAAGAAAGGCCGTCCACAATAACTGATATACGTCGATCAGATAGATAACTAGAGAGCCAAGTACAGAGTTTAGTTGAAAGACCATAGGAGGGAAGTTTATTAAGATTATTTTGCAACAAATTTGACATTTTGACTGGACTTTTTTTCGCACTATGCACCGTTTTCGCATAAAAACTAAAAATAGGGCACCAGGCTACTAGTTTTAAAAAAATTGCTATACCAAAAATGCATCAAAAACAGTTTTTATTTCTTTACGCAAAAACGGTGCATAGGACAAAATAGATCAAAAAATCAAATTTATTGCAAAATAAATAGCAGCGACGTATCAGCAGGAAAAAATAGCATAGATATATTAGTTATACATTAAGAATATTAAACGTCCTTCTTTCCTTAATCTTTTGAACGGGACAAGATATTGAAATCGGGTAGAATTTGGGTACATGTCACTTAAACTACTTTTTGGCATAAAAATGATTCCGGGGGAGGACTTTTAATAACCTCGCTGTATATTCTGATATGCTGGAGAGGATCCGGCACAAATTTTTGCGGTTTGCCGCATACAAGTCTGGAGTAAGGATGGAGAATTACCACCGCTCTGATTTACTGAGAAAGCTAAGACTACACACTTTACAGCATAGACGTCAAGTTTATTATCTCTGTTTTGTGTTTGAGCTATCTAATGGCCTCATTGACTGTCCCGACCTTCTATCACTTGTTCAACTTAATGTCCCCTCTCGTAATCTTCGGAATTTTAATTTATATCATATCCGCCCTCATACCACAAACTATGGAATGCACTCACCGATGGATAGAGCTCTTCGTGTGCTGAACTCCTTTGGTACACGAGTGGATGTTTTTAATAGCACATTGTCTCAATTTAAATGTAAGATCAATCATATGGTTCCTTAATAAATTAATACTTTACTTGTAGCTGTGATCTTTTTGTGATTTATATATAAATATTTTTGATATGCCTATATGTACCTGTTATTTGTTAGTTATCTAATTGTAGCTTAATTTAATTTTGTAGTTATTTTTTTCAATAATTGTAACAGTCATTGTAAAAATGGGGAATCCCGTATACTTATTAAATAAATAAATAAATATTTAAAATAAATTTAAAAACAAATTCGTACCTGCCGTATTCATAGTCTTTATAGGAATAGGTTCCAACGTCTGTTCCAGAAACTCCAAAATGTGAGGACTGATGATAGTTTCTTCCGGAACACTTTGCAACGTCATCGACGCGAACAACGACGCCTTTTTGATCCCCTGCTTTTTGGAGCAGTTGTAGTACGTGGTGTTCATGTAGTTTTTAAATGTCTCTCCTGGGGGAGTATAGTTACTGAACTGTAAGTCGTCCAAGCTGCAAGTTAAAAAAAGTATATTCCGTAGTACCTCTTATAAAAACATGAATAGTTTAGTTACACCTTTTATTAAAAATTAGTAATCTAACAATAGAATGTAACTACGACAACTTTTTATTTGCCTCTATCCTCAAAATAAAAAATTCTACTTTCAAATTCTGTCTAAGGCGGATTTATGTGGGAGCTGTGCTGGGCGAGGAGAATAGTGCGGCGTGACAAAAGCACTTTTATATTACAGTAATATAAGGCTGCTTTGGTCAAGCCGCGCTGCTATCCTCGCCCAAAACATAAACACGGCTTTAAACTGCAAAGGGTTTCTGTTGACTACTCAGGAGAGTTTGCTAAGCGTCTAGTAACTCTCTCTAAGTTTTAATTAAGGTCTATCCTGCATTTGAGACTACCTCAAAGTCCTCAAACTTCTAAATCCCAGCTGGGCCTGCAGCATTTTCATTGGAATTTGTTAGATTCCTTCCTTTCCTCCCCTATCTTTCTGCAGGTTTTGATTAACTTTAAAAGTAAAGCTCAAGGTTTTCCAACCTACCTCTTCTAGGACGACCTCCAGGTCCTCTAACCTACAAACCACGATTTGGCCCGAGCTGTTTTCTAAGGAATTCGTTATAATGCAGCCTACTCTTCGTTACTACCGACTTTGGTTAACTTTGGAGTGGGGCTCATGATTTCTAACCCACTTCTTCGCAGACGAACTCCAGCTCCTTCAACCTCCATACCACTATACGGCCCGAAGTGTATTTGTTGTAATTTGTTAAATTCAAGCCTACCCTTTCTTCCAGCCGTCGTTAACTTTGGAAATGGGCTCAAGCTAGCCTACCTCTTCGGCGATGAGCTCCAGGTCCTCTAACTTCAAAAACACTATTCGGTAAGAGGCGTTTTTAGGAAAATTCGTAAGGTTACGACCTACCCTTTCTGCCTACCAAGTTTGGAAAACTTTGGAAGTGGTGCTAGAGGTTTTCTGGCATTTTTTTAAAAGTCTTGATTTAATTGAACGAATTCCTTTACTACAAGATACAAGAAAAGTGTATAATGAATGACTACAGCTTTCGATATCCTTCGCAACAGCCGTCGGAATGGGAAAATACTATAGTCCCTAATAATATATAAGACAGAATTATACAATTTTACCTTGCAGTCGGTGAATGTCCGTAATTCGGATTGGTAATCCCGTGCATCGAAGTGGAACTCTTCAGGTCGGAATTGAGACTATGAGACTTAAACTCGGCCTGGCTCTCTTGTCTTTTAAAAGCCATATCTATTCTCGACTGTTCGGAATCGCTGTAGGGTATTCCTGCGGACGTCGCCGAAGAGAAAACCTTGTCGAAATCAAGCTGAGCGTCTGATGGGACATCTTCCATGATAACCTGTTAAACAATTAAAAAACAATTTTAATTTATACTAATTGGCAACTCTTCTTGTATTTTTTGTTGCATTTAATCAATAAAGTATAAAAACTATTTAAAAACACGCTATTGACTGCCACAACAACAAGAAAAACTTGACTATGAATTGTCATGTTCACCCATACTAGTACAAAATTATGCTGATGAGGGCGTTTTTAACAACTTAATTTTAAAAGCCAATTTCTACTAATATCTAACCAAACTAATAGCGCATTTAGTTCTGACGTCACGACGCAGGCAAGGAATCCAAACAATAGATTTTTATTATGGGGATTCGTGCTGAAAGAAAATAACGCGATTTGTCCGAGTTTTTTGTGTGTTTTAAAGTGTTTGTGACTAGTGTGGGATACTTGTGACACTCTGACTCTAAATTTTCGTGATTATTTTTGATATTCATTCACCTAACCTAACTATGTGAACAAAAGTATAATTTTTACGAACTTCAATCTTGATATTAATGCTGAAAGGTTCCTCGTAATTCATTTTGATAGAAATAATATAAAATATCTAAAATAGTGCCACTAATGTAACAAAAATAAAAATAAAGTATATTTTTCATAGAAACCTTTGTTTGTTTTGAGGAGACGAGAGGGGCTTAGAGTGGTTTGTTTTGATTTCATACAAAGCCTTGAGTCAGCTCTTATGGTAGTTTGAAAAAGCGCATGAGAAAGAAATATGACAAGAGAATAATCTATCACTTTTGGTTCTGCTGACTAGTATGATTATGCAGAGCTAAAGTGTATTGCCTTTTAAGCATGCGATTGTTTTCACAGCTAAGTGGCAAGACTGCCTCTAATAGGTATGTTCTTGAGGGTTGGAAAACCGTCAACGTTGTGTGACGTCATACTAAATGCGCGTATATAAAATATCCTGAACATTCTATTGAACACCAAGGTACGGTGTTAAAATACTCAGAGCATTTCTTAACCTATGTTTATATGAACTAATTTAACGTGTTTAGATATACAATAGTGACCTTCAATTACTATCTTAATAACATTCTGTAACACCTCCTATATTTGGCTACAAACGGATACAAGACCCAATACTCGCAACAACCGATGAACAGTTGCTCCTGAAGATCCTTGACTATGTTTACATCAGTATCTCTTAATGTTCTTAGGGCCGTTTGTGTGCAAAAATGACGTATTTTTTATTTTTGAAACAATGTTCCCATTATCCCAATCACTTGCTTTTCAAAAATATCATTCAAAACAAATAGATATACCTTGGATTGATACTGCAACTTCACATCGCAACCAGGTATATGAAAAATCGTCAAATCCACAAGAGTATTGTGAGGTGTACTCCTCAATTTCGAAGCGCTGCTTTGTGACGTCATTTTCTCCCTTGTTTTTCCTGACAGCATCCGGACTGGACGAACTGGAATATTCTAGAAGACCTGCCGCAGAGCAAGACCTGTCTTTCCTCATTCTATTTCTAAAAAACAATACGAAAATTTTCCAAAAAACAAACGGATTAATTTAAGGGTGAACTTACAATTTAATTTCTTCTTCTTTAACTTGATCTTTGGTATGCAAAACGCATTTTCCGCTGTTTATAAAGACTTTCACGTCCAATTCCAAATCTACATTCGGTTCTTGACATTTCTGAATCGTCGTACTCTGAGACAGATTGGTATTTGTCGACTGAACTGGACTCGAAGTCAGCACCTGATCCATGTCAAAATTATCCAACAAGGAACTAAAAAATAATACATTTTAAATAAAACAAAGCACTTAAAACTAGAAGATATTCTACTTAAAAAAAATTATCTAGTGTTTTAAATATTGGTCAATATAACTCACCCATCTACTGATTCATATGACGGAGGCATTTTCTTCCCTCAGGGTAACTTTTTCTCCATCTATATCAAGTTGATCTACCCAATCCAGTTGGGTTTCTGGTAGACTAATTTCGGAACTGGCACTGGGAAGAGATTTTTGCCTACAAGAAAACATTTAATATCAAAAATAACTCAATTTTTTATAAATCGGGATTAGGAATTATACAGGGTCCCTCACCATATTCACGACACGGCCTGTAGCTGATAACCATGGGGCTTTTAAAAAAGTAATACTGGAACATATACAGGTCGGGATAAGACCATGGTATAAAATTATTTTGCTTTATAGCAGGGTGTCTGTCGTGCGACGTGTCAAAGTTATATTTTTTGTAATGGAACACCTATATTTATGATGCGGTTTTAGACTCTACATAAAAAAATAACTCTCAAGTTTGTTTATAGTATTAAGTGTCTAATTTTTATCTCGCTCTCTGTGATATTCGATTTTTTTGAAAAATGCAGAGGTAAAATTAAATTGATTTTACTTTTAATACTTTTAACACTTTCAACTTTAAAATGTGTAACAAGATTAGAAAAGTCTGCCATATCATACGTAGGTCAAATCAAGATCAAATATTGTACAGGGTGATCAAAGACAACTTAAATTTTTCAAAATCAAATAGCCATATCTCTCTTATTTTAAATCGGAATACTCTGTATTTTTAACGTCACATGATGACAAATAAAATACTCCTTCAGATGGTGAGTAGGTTGCCTATACCTATCTTTTTGTGCTTTTTAGTAAAATCTGCTTTTACAAATTTTCTAGTCCAAATGTTTATTTAAATTAAAGTTGGCTGTGACAAAGCAGCCATTAATATTTTTCTTAAGAAAATAACAACGGACCATTTATTAAATACTAGTGTTTTAGTCAGTTTAAAAATAAATTTCAATGATTTTTAAATAAAAACATTTCTTCTACAACAACAAGAAGATATAATACTGGTAGGATGTGAGAAAAATGGTTTACTTTAGTCTAGAGTTAATCCTGAAAAATATTCCAGGAGAAACCATCTGATACCCTTAATATTTGCTTTAAGAAATTTGACACAGTGATTATGGATAATGGAAGAAACGAGTTATAGGTCACAGAATGTCGTCATAACTGACCAGAGGCGTTATTAAGATTGTTTAAAAACACAAGTTTTATCATTACCACATTCAGCTGAAATAAATGTTATTGGTAGTAGCATTTATAAGCAACTAATGAATTTTTTTCTGTGAATTTTAAAAATAGTGGCAGATAATACAAATTTTTTTAATTTTGTGCTTTTTTCCAACAAATTTACATTTTGCAATAACGGCTTAGTAAATAGGCATAGATACATCACAGCCTACTTACATTTAAATAGACATTTGGAATAAAAATATGTTAAAACGGAATTTACTTAAAAAGTATAAAAGATAGGTATAGGTAACCTATACACCATTTAAAAGAGCATTTGGTTTTTCATCATGTGGTGTAAAAAAATACAGGGTGTTCCATTTAAAATAAAAAGATATTGCTATTTGACTTTTTAAAAATTGAAATTATTTTTTGATCACCCTGTATAATCTATGATCTTGATATGACCTACGTATGATAAGACAGACTTTTCCTAATCTTGTTACAAATTTTAAAGTTTAAGGAGTTTATATTGTTAAAATAAAATTAATTTAATTGCACCCCTGCATTTTTAAAAAAAATCAAATATCACAAAAACGAATAAAATTAGACACTTGGTACTATTAACAAACTTAAATTATTTTTTTATGTAGAATCTAAAACCGTCATAAAATATGGGGTGTTCCATTTAAAAAAATATAACTTTGATACGTCACACTTTTTTGAGACACCCTGTATAGAGTAAAATAATTTTATACTGTGGCCTTATCCGACCTGTATATGTTTCAGTATTTACTTTTTTAAAAACCCCATGGTTATCCAGCTACAGACCGTGTCGAATATGGTGGGCCACCCTGTATTATAAATAATAATAAAAAATAATAAATAATATTATAAAGAGGTAAAGTTTGTAACTTTGTTTGTTTGTGTGTTTGTTTGTTTGTAGCCGTTATTTTATGGAAATTCTGAACCGATCATGAAAATGCTTTCACAATCAGAAAGGTACACTATTTAGGAGTGTTACAGGCTATATTTTACTATGATTAAAGAAAAAGTTCAGATATTAACGCCTAACGAAGTGGACACGGGTCGGTTATCTTGGATAAACTACAACTTTGTAAGGGCTAATCTTCGGAAATACTACACCGATCATAAAAACTCTTTTACTATTAGAAAGCTACGGTATTCAGGAGTGTTATAGGCTATATTTTATAATGATTAAACAAAAATTTCAGAAAAAATAGTGACATGTATATCAATATCAAACATAAACCAATATTATAAAGAGGTTAAGTTTATTACTACGTGTATGAGCTCCGCTTAGTTCATTGGTAGAATGCTCGCCCGTCACGCGGGCGCGGTCCGGAGTGGTTCGATTCTCTGCGGAAGCAGATTTCTTTTATATATATATATATATATATATATATATATATATATATATATATATATATATATATATATATATATATATATATATATATATATATATATATATATATATATATATATATATAAAAATAGATAGAAATTAAAAGCAACGAACCGATCATAAAAATTATTTCACAATCAGAAAGCTACACTGTCTGTCTTGATCCCAGCTGAGTATACAGGGGCAATCTTTGATCTTACCTATTCATAGTCTGTGTATCACTAAAGGTAACTCTAGGTCCATGATCGGTGGTCTTCACTCGTAGAGATGCCGATCTCGATGGTCCGGATCTTGGAGAGCTGTCGAAACTTCCAGTGTTTGTATCCAGCTTAGCACTTCCAGGGCTAAAAAAGAAAAATGACATAGAGATGGGCTATAGTTTAAGGTAACTTATCAAATAACTGAAATTATTTAAGTGTAAGATTCTAAGAAAGGTATTTGAAAATTAGAAATAAATGCTCATAAATTACCTTCCATGATCCTCGGGCATTGGACTGGGCACTACGAACGATTTCGATCGGAAAGTGCTGTTTTTCGACCCCAATCCGAACTTTCCTTTTATTGATGATGCTCTCATACTTTGTCTTCGCAGTTTTTGAATCATATCTCTATAAATTAAAAATAAAAACGGGGTATAAATATGTATTTAAAACGTGCCTAAAAACTGGGTATTTGCCTAAAAACTGGGCAATGTTCATAGAAAAAAAATTACGAGCATACCTTCTAAAATCCTTATAAACCATCGTTTCTAGTTCGTGGAGTCTCTTCATTTCTAATTCTATTGTTCCATGAGATGCTCCCAATGACCTGAAATCAAGTAAATTTACCTTTGTATTGAAAAAAGTGAATTTTTTACTAGCAAAAAAATTCCAGATAAAATAAGAAGGTAATTATTGACACAATAAATAATAGTTTAAAAACTAAAAAACACGCTTTTATATGCAACCGAACTAAAAATTATGAAAATAATTTTTCATTACAAGAGTTTGTATTACAGTAATAAAAGGTCAAACAATGAATCATAATTATATACCTTAAAATAGAATTATAATAAAATTTAAGATAATAACAGAATAATTCACTTCAGAGAAAAAGCGTGGGGTGCATTTTACTATTTTTTTCATAACTTTTCCCTCATAGATATTTACAAATGAAATAATTATAACATTTAATATATTAAGCACCCCACGCTTTTATGCTGAAGTGAATTATTCTGTTATTATCTTAAATTTTATTATAATTCTATTTTGAGGGTATATAATTATGATTCATTGTTTGACCTTTTATTACTGTAATACAAACTCTTTGTAATGAAAAATTATTTTCTAATTTTAGTTCGGTTGCATATAAAAGCGTGTTTTTTAGTTTTTTAAACTATTATTTATTTTTCAGTTTTTAGTTCGATATATCAATTAGTTTTCTGCGGACATGTGATATTGAAATGTTTCACGAACTATTTCGTAATCTAATCATTTCATTTAAAGCTTCACTGTTGCATAGGGTTTCAGAACGCAAATACTCCGAACAAGTTTCTGTCAGCCTTATGCTGAGAGTACGTCCGAAACTGCACGCATGCGCAGATCGCGCACTAGCTCTTTCTCTGTTACTCACCTACAGAAAATCTATAAAGGAATTTATTTATCCTGGCCGGGATACTGTATGCAGATTATTGCATTGCCATGGGTCCTTGATACGTGTGCAAAGTTTCAAAGAAATCGAATCGCTGGAAGTTGGTGTAAATTAAGCTTAAAGATTCCGTTACATACATACATACACATACAACCCAAGCTAATAAAAGCGTGTTAAAAAGAGTTAAAAAACCCCTAAAATTTACCTGAGATCGTTGATAATCTTGGCTTGCTCGTTCATTTCCTTTTCGATCAGCTTCGATCTGCTCTTGTTATCCAACGACGGATCGAACATGAAAGCCGGCAAGATACTTTCTTGCGACGTCCTCGATGCCGTCAGTCGGATCGTTCTCGTCCGAATCGTAGTCGAATGGTATGGCAGTATCTTCTGCTCCTAAAGGATTCAAATTTACATATTATACAGGGTGATTCAAAAATCGATCACGAAACTTAAGGGGGTGATTCTACTTAACAAAATAAGGGTAGAGCTTGATATATATTTTTTCAAAATGTCGTTCGTTTTCTGAGTTACAAGCTGTCAAAGTTCAATTTTTATTTTGGTTTTTTCGCCATATTTAATTTATTTTTTAACATTTGGCACTACAAATCGCTTTGTAGATTCTAAAATTTTAAGACAAAAGTACTTTTTTAAATACCGCTAGAGGCACTTCGCCTAAAACTTAAAATATTACATCATAACTTTTTATTTTGACAGATATCGCAAAGCTGGGGCGCCATTTTATAGACAATCAAAAACTTAAAAATAAGGTATTCTTTATTAAAGTCATCAAAGTGTTCATCAATTTCAATCAAATTACCTACATAGCATACAGGGTGTCCAGTAAGCTCAACCGACAAACCTAACCAAACGAATCTACAACAAAAATAAGAAAAAAACTTCATATAAACATATATCTAAACGTCTTAGTTTTTGAACTACGGTGTGTTAAATACTTAAAAAATAATAATAATAATAATTTTTAACACCCGTAGTTCCAAAACTAAGACGTTTAGGACATATGTTTATATGAAGTTTTTTCTTATTTTTTGTTGTAGAATCGTTTGGTTAGGTTTGTCGGTTGAGTTACTAGACACCCTGTATGTATGTAGATAATTTAATTAAAATTGACGAAAACTGATGTTTATTGGTGCTCTAAACGGTGAGGTTTATCGACTTTAATAAACAGTACCTTATTTTTTAAGTTTTTTATTGTCTATAAAATGGCGCCCCCAGCTTTATGATATCTGTCAAAATAAAAAGTTATGATGTAAATAAATTTTAAGTTTTGTAGGTAAAGTGCCCTCTGGCGGTATTTAAAAAAGTCCTTTTGTTTTAAAATTTTAGAATCTGCAAAGCTCGGATTTGTAGTGCCAAATATCAACTGGATTGGTAAAAAATAAATGCAATATGGCGAAAAAAACAAAATAAAAATTGAACTTTGACGGCTTGTAACTGAAAACGAATGACATTGTTGAAAAAAAATTAAAATGATTCTTAACTCTGTAAATTCTATAACCTAAACACATTTTTTGAAAGTCTGTAAACAATATCAATTCTCTGAATTTTAATGCACCTACGTTTGGTAACTAGAAATCTTGATTCTCATTTGTTTATTCCGCTGGAGTAAAATTTCTACTATAGTCGACGACACTCTGCAACACCCGCTGAACAGTTGTGCGGAAAGAAGTTTTGATATTGTTTTTTTTTTTTTTTAATTCAATAAATAAAAAAATATAAAACTGCAAAATTAAGGACATTTAAGAAAACAGTAATTTTACCTGTAAGCATGGTTAGCGTGTGGCCCAAAGCAGACAGCTGTTTTCCAACGTTGGTATCCAAGTGAACATCCACACCCTCCATTTGCCATTGGACATTTAGCAACCATTTTGCATTGTCTAAAACAAATATACACCAATTAAATATTAAAAATGTTAGGGAAAAACAGATTAAAGAAACCCTTTCATAAATTTTAAGTACCAACAACTTAATAAGGTGTAAATATACAGGCTGTTACAAATTCGAGGAACACTATTAGGATCTCGAAAACGGTAAGAGATACAGGGTTGGTTGAATTGGGGAAAAGTTGCGTAATTTTATGCCCAACAATATTCCGTTTTATAAATATAAAAATTTGCAGTCGTTCCGGAATTATGCGGCAAAAACCTAAATTTTGAAAACAGTTTTTAACAGGTTTGTTCCAGCAGAATGTTGGAAACATGTTGGCAACAATCGTAAAACGCAGAAATTGTTACGAACATTAGACAGAAATGTTGGCAACACTTTTCTGCTGAAAGGAAAAATAAACAAAGCGTGCATACTGCTTATACGTCAATACAAGAAAGGTTATGATAAAAAGTTTATCAGTAATGTTTGAAGATAGTTTGCAAACTTTTCAAACAGTTTCCAACATGTTTTCAACATCTTAAAACTACTGCTGGAATAAAAAAAACAATTGTATAATGTTACAAACATTCTATTTCTATTTTTTTCTTGGTTTTGGTCCCTTCAGGTCCAATCCACCACTCTCCCCCTTCCGGACTATGCTTTCCAGGGCTTCGTCGGCGGAAAATCTGGATAATCGAGCTCGTAGCTTCCAGAAATTCCAAAAGAAAACAAACAATTCAACAATCGATGCAATGCATAAATTGTCGGCTGTCAAACCAAGATCTGCTACTGGTGTTACGTATAACCTTCACTACTGACAGTTCCCATGGCACGCCCATCTATTTCCCGCCATTTGAGAAATACCTCGTGTTCACTACCAAACAGGATACCATCAGCTGATAGGAATCTTCGCTCACAGCGATTAGATACAGAAGAAAGGTGCCGTCAATTTAGCGTGAATCTTTCCTTGATCCCCGAAGGTAAAAAATGTTCGTACGACACCTCTAGCCGCCACTCCGGGAAGAACTTTGTAGTCCTCTACGCACGTCCGCACTCTCCGGAGGTCAAACAAAGAGTGAGATCCTAATGTTGTTCCTCGAATTTTTAACAGTCTGTATAATACAAGACGAAAATATTCGCAACAGCCAATGAACAGTTGCTCGAAATACACTTGACTAGGTTTACATCGCAATAAATTTAATATATCCAAATATTTGAAAAGTCAGGGTAGAGAAAGATAAATGTCCAGTATGTAATCTCTTTTAATTTGCATTATTTTCAAGCTATATTACGTTGATTACGCATGCGACACTGTGAAGTGAGATTGGAGAAAAAACCCGCTATACGAGCGGAAACGTTAAATCACACCAAACACTTACCATTGGGCATTTTGGCGGCCACAGTTCTGCTGCAAACTTCATAAGTTCCGTCGCTAACCACACATAGATTCATGATGGACGAATCGGTCATGTCCGGTTTCCAGTCGTCTAAGGAATTTTCGAAATCTTCCGCGAAACGAAGACAGAGGTTGGAAAACTTGCCTTTACTCACTAGTGAACCGGAACTGCAAGCTAAAACAAATTATCAAATTAATATTATAAAAGAATGCGATAATATCCCATTTAGGACATATCTTGATTTTGAGTTATCCTCAAAGCAGTTGTGAGGCTTTTAAATGTAATATGCTATAAAATCCGTAGTATTTCTTCCCCGTCATACGATTTTGTATCAATAATTTGTCCAGGATATTCGGTTCTCTTGATATTCGACTGAATATTCAATTCAATTCAAAATATTTTTTTGTTTAGGTTATATAAATATTTTACTTACTATACAGAGATGGTTGAAACCCCTAAAGATAGGGTCAAGAGCTTTCAGTCAAAATTATCTTATCATAATTTAATAAAATAAGTTCTTAGGAACAAAGTTGGGTCGTATTCGAATACTCAGTATTCTGAATAGTATTCACAATACATTCTGCCGGTATTCGAATAGATTTGTTTTTTGGTATTCGGTATGCGGCAGAATACTATTTTGCTCAGTATTCAGGATTCTGTAGTCAAATACTTTGGAAGTATTCGACGAATATTTTTTTGAGTTTGAATATTTTAGAAGTATTCGACGAATATTTTTTTTGAGTATTCAAATACCGGCGTTCCGAGTATTCGAATACCGAAAAGTGTAAGCAGTATCCGAATACTAATATTGTTATGCGAATAGCGAAAAAAGGAGGTAAGGACCTTATTTTTTTGCTCTTCAATTTTGTCATATGTTTTGTGTAGTAGTATTCGTTTCCACTATTCGAATACCGATTCTGGGAATTCATGTATTCAAATACATTTTTCTTCCGATATTCGTATTCGAATACCGATTTTCGGTATTCTGCCCAACTCTGCTTAGAGAGACTGTCAGACGTGAACTGAGCCTCTGGTCGCGTCTCAAAAATGTGGTTAATTTTTTAACAAAAATTGGTCTGATAGATCAACAGTAATTTTTTGGTAAAAAGTTTACCACATTTTTAAGACGCGACCAGGGCTCAGTTCACATCTGGCAGTCTCCTTAAGAACTTATTTTATTGAATTATGATAAAATAACTTCGACCGAAAGTCCTTGACCCTAACATTAGGGGTTGCAACCTTTTCTGTATATAGTAAGTAAAATATTTATAACATAAACAAAAATAATTATTTTAAATTACATTTCATGAATTTATTTCTTAAATCTTAACTTTTATTATATTGTTACAGTCTTTTAAAAATGTGTTTAGGTTAAGAATTTTAGAGAGTTAGGATTATTTAATTTAGTTTGTTAATTTATTTAAATGATTTACCTTTATTTTTCCAAGTTTCTGCATCACTTTCGAAGGTTTCCGAAAACGTCCGAGTTATCCATTGAGAACTTTTATGCCATCCCGACTATGGGATTTTCGCGATATTTCTCCTAAATTCTAGATCATTCTTTACTCTTCCACCATACTATAAAAGCGCGACGGAAACCTCCGATGGATTAGTATGTTTTCGACTTTTGTGGTGTAAAGTTCGAGACATTGACAAGTAAAGATTTTGTAGTTGTAACCATAGTTACGTTCGATTGTTAATAAAAGATATAAAAACGAAGGTACGTGTTTATTA
>JACEGR010004626.1:0-84761 GCA_014170235.1 Listronotus bonariensis | reverse complement strand
GTATTACAGGGACGGATTAACTTATTCGGGGGCCCTAGGCTGGAGTTGTCGAGGGGCCCAACTGGAAAAAAGTTGATGACCAATAAAAAGGTCCTTCCCTGTGTAGCGCCTGTTTTATGACACGGCACATATTTCATCGCAAATAAAAGTGATTACCAAAAAAAGGTCCTTTTTTCTCTGACGCCTATTTCATACAAATAAAATAAATGACCAGAAAAAAATGTCCTTCACTCTATTACGACTATTTTATCACACGGCGCCCTAGGCTTCAGGCTATTGGGTAATACGGCACTGATTGTATACAAATCCAAATAAGACTTTTGTTGGTAAAAATCCTAAAATTTATTTTCTCTGTATTTTTATCAAAAATCTTTAAAACGAGCTGTATGCTTTTTTGATGACTTAGAAGAAGCCAAAAAAAGGCCAAGATATTATTTTAAAAATGCCATTTTTGCGACCTTAACAAAGATTAAAAACAACTGCAAAAAAGTCTTTAATCTTAATTTCTAAGTTATTATTTTTAATAAAATTTCGTATAACGAGCAAAGAACAGTTTTTGGGTGTAATATCTTTAAGGAGAAAAATCTAATTATGAATATTTTATTTCTAATTCTTTGTTATTTTAAACTGCCTACACTTTTTTATCTTTTAAGGTGGTAGTGCTTTGTAATTTAATTTAAAAAGGTTAATTAATAAATTATTCATATTCGTTATTTTTTATTTCCTTAATATTAAATAAAGTGTCTTTGAGTAAATATTTTATCACAAGCACAAAAAAATTATTAGTGGTCTTAAGATTTAAGGAACAAGGTAGTGTCTGTATAATTGCAATTAAAGTTTGTTACTTGGTAAGTGGTCATAGACGTGCAGTTGCCAAACCTTAGTACATAAAATATTCTTGATTGCCCAAAGGTTATTTTTTACTTAGAGTCTATAAAATCTTTACTAACCTTCCTAAAATAAAACAAAGGAAATAATTTATGCCTTGCAAATTTAATTATAAATAATTTAAATTTAAACATAGTATACAGACTACAGAGTGTTTCCTAACTACGGCTCTTATCTTCAAAGGGTGATTCCTTATGTTGTTTTTTAAAAATAGGTTTCTATAATCATATGTCCGAAATCTATTTTTGATATACAAGGCAAGCTCAGAAAAAGTCGGTATTTTATAAACGTACCAAATATTTCTAAACCGATTGGATTATTATTTGATACGTTTGTTCATAAAAAAATAAGCACCACTAACTTTGTTTTTTTGTTACTTTATTGTATTATCTATAAAATTAATAACTGTTAATAGAACTTCATGTCTTTTATGTTTTATTGTACCTAGATTCGTGAACGAGTTAGTGACTTTATTTTTTAGACCAAGGTATACACAAATTAAACACAAAAGAACAAAAATTTGTTCTTTTAAAGTCAGGGACGGGCTTTTTTCAATAATAATAGCTGTGGTACCTATACGCCTGGCCCATGGAACCTATAATTTTTATCTACTTAGGTCTAAACAAGCGCATTACAATTGCATCAAATCAACTCAATGAACACATTTATAAAATATCTACACTTTTTTTCAACCTTTAACGTCCTCTATCTCAAAAATTATTTAGGGGTGGGTGGGGTAAAATGATCCATTCGCTGTTTAAATGATCCCTTAAGTTTTGGCCATACCTGTAACACAATCTAACTACCAATAGGTGGTAACGATCCCCCGTTGGCCACCGTTTAATACGAAACTTTCCAGAGGTTATTTTAGTTCTGAACAAGTAGGAAGTAAGTAATCGTTTGTTTCTTTTTGTGTTTAATGTAAAGTAAGCTATAAACTTTTATAAGTTTTCTCAGTCTATTGAAAGTTTACTTTCACACTTTTTGTTAAGCTTAGATAGCTGTATATTTATATAAAGTAATTTGGTTGGTTAAGATTATGCTTGAAAAATAATAAGTATTAAATAATTTGATGCCGGATGGGGTAAAATGATCCCCTTTAAGGAAAGTAAAACAATGCCGCTTGAAAAAAAGAAAAATATATATATTTTTTAATTTTTTTCTCACAAAGATAAAGAGTATAATGCAAAGTGCCTATTTGGCAGTAAGGAATATTATCAATCAAAATCAGGCGAAAAAGCTATATCCAATGCAAGAAGCTGTTTAAAGTGGGCCCATGATCAGAGTAAGCAAAGAAAAAGAGACGTTTGTGTGTGATCCAACCCTGATATTTTTACAGCCATTTAAGAATAAGTTTAAGATTAAGTATGTTTTATGATTTAAAAGTTTTGTTTTTTCGATTTTTGTGTAATTTTTTAGAGGGATTATTTTACCCGCAGCCGAGGTGTAAAATGAACATTTTGCATTTTTTCCATCGGTATTTTTTATAAAAATAATAAAGCTTATTACAAAAATGTTTTGTGTTTTACATGAAGAAATTATTTATGTTGCCTTTACCATAGACAGAATATAAAAAAGATGTTAGGTACATTTCTACAATAATATTTTTCTTAGAGGGGTCATTTTACCCCACTCTCCGCTAACTACGTCTAGATGTTCATTGATTTTTTTAAATAAATAATACAAAAGGAATCATCCCTTAAAGCCTTGTACCATATTTAGAAAACACCCTGTATACATTTTTGCCTTTTTATTGCCAAGCTGTTTAAGTACACTGAACTCTTTAAACGTGTATAAAAACATGTTTTTGGTTTAAATGTGATTTTTTTCTGTTTTTCTTTTGTTGTTTAAAAATTGGTATGGAGCCGCCTTTATTCTCGAATGTTCTTTGTTAAAAATATCCATAATAAGGGACTACGTTTTTTCTTTTGTTACACAAAATTCCAATATTTAAATAAGATAGTAAATTAGTTTCAGTTAAAAGTAAAACATAATAAAGAATATATTTATATGTACTACCAATTATAATTTTTTAATTTAGGAAAAATAATTAACTTACTAAGAATTTTGAAGGATAACTTTTATAATATACCGGGTGCTCACCAAATTACTAGCAAGCCTGTAATTTTCTTGAGAAATGTTCTGGTTTCACCGAAAGTGCTTTCAACTTTGCTTTTTTAAATAAAACACCCTATATATATATTTTCTTAAAATTAATTCTTTAGGCAATCCCAAGAAAAAACATGTTCCACATGGTATATCTATCTTAATTGGTTAAAAAAATGGCATTTCAAAATGTCATGTTAACCGCCAATTTTATCAATTTGTTAAAAAACAAATGATGGTAAAAATGGCTAATGCGATTTTTACACATATTTGATGAACCTTATATCCAATTATTATTAATTAAAATACAATTTCCTGTTTTACCGAAAGGGCCACAGAAATTGACTCTCGGTAGTAAATAAATTCAAATGGAAAGCATTATATTAAGCCTTAAATTTAAACTTAACATTTGTTTCTTAATCTTTTTGTTAATTATGTCCTATCTCTAAAACTAAAAGTTTTTAAGATATTAATAGTAAGATGCTAGGCAGTCTTGAAAATAACGAAAAAAATATATTTTTTAACCTTCTTTGAAACTAATGAAACCCTTATTATTTGAAAGAGTTTCTAAGAATAAGTCCAAAAATAATGGGACGTCGGTACAAATTCAATATGTCGGACTTCTAAAGATGGCGTGCTAGTTATTTTTATTGCACTGCTATATTATGGTTATCAAACAAAAGGGCTTGCTAAGAGCAACTTAAAAAGAAAGTGACAATAATCCAATATCGTGGACCAAGTTTTAAATATTTTCTATCATAATGAGTATCAATTAAAAGGAGTTCTTAATTCAAATGCCTAATCAGATTACAGCTGGAGTGGTAAAAATTAACCAGCAGAATACCTTGCAACAATAATCCGTTGAATAAGATAAACAGACTGTGGTGGCTTCAAAGTGGGCCTTTTGTTAAAATGATATGTTAGTTTGTGATAAACACCTCAGTATGTTTTTATCGTTTAAACCATTCGCATATTGTGCGATATTATTTTTTATACCGGTGTCGGAATAGAATGAAATGTTAAGTTTCCGGAAACATTGTTTTATTTAAATCCCGTATATTACACAGACTAAGAAACCTATTCAGCGATAACTAATAAAAGCTTGTCGCGAGATTTGCCTGAGTAGATAAACAATTAAATTAAAAACCTTACTTGGTCTGTTTGATATTAACTATTTAATTTTTAAACCAAGTGAACAAGACTACTTAAATCGACAAGCTTTTATATCATATAAATAGGGTAATGACTTTATATCTTTTTAGTAAAAGTTTTAAAAAAAGTGTATTTTCTTATTTATAGAAGTTTGTTTTAAAAATATATTTTTTTAAAATTTATTATTTTATTTAAAGTCAGCATTAAATTGATATTTTATTACAAAAATATTTACCAAAAACAAACGACGTCAAAGAGATAATGAATAAAAAAAACTTAAAAAATAAAGTCGGGTAATAACATTCCGCTAAACTAATAAATGGTAATATCAAAATACACAAAAGATTTTTATACTATAATACTACATATTATTACCCGGCTTAATTTCTTATATTTTTTTATTAATTATTTTTAAATTTTTTGTGAATTTTATTGTTTTTTTAAAGTTTAAATTTATTTTACTCTTTTAGGTTTTTCATTAGTAACATTTAATCGGTGCCCATCTACTAAAAAAACAGATCTAGTGTCTTTTTCTCTTAAGTTAACTGTTCGCACAAAACGGCAATGCTACCCCTAAAAGGGTATAAACATAAACACCTGACCCACAAAAATAAACTACGCGCAGTTAGGTACACAATAAAAAAATAAAAATATGAACTAGTCGCGAAATAACCACTACATAAAAATAAAAATAAAAATATTTTGACATTACATTTACCTTGATTGTTTAACATCCAAACATCCACTATAGGTAGCATATATCTACTAGAGGCAGCTTTGCCTGAAAAATATTTCTATTACCTTTCTCCTTCGCGATCCTGATTAGGTTTTCTTATGGGACCACATCAGAAGTGCACTCTTTCGAATAAAAAAATAATTTTTAAAATCGGTCCACAATTGATGAACTAATCGGTGTACTTGTACATATAAAAAAACATAGGTGTCGAACATATAAACTCCCCTTTTTTGAACTCGGTTAAAAGAAAAACCTTAACCAGTTGTATTTTAAAAACAATAGAGAGATATGGGTACTTTGGTTACCGCCTACGTTCGTTATTTACGTAAGACGCTATTTAAATACCGCATACGGTATTTAGTGTTTGTTTTTAGAGATATGGAAGACGCCGTATTACGAACGGTTAATTACCACCTGTCTGCGAATTTACAAAATTAAAAAGCAAATGATCCTTTAATGTGCGAATACTAAAGTTTTTCCCGTTATTTCAAACACATTTTACTGTAAATTTTCCCACTTTTCCAGATGAATTTTGACTAAGACATTCTTTCAGAAAGCCAGGTCATTGTCGGCCGTCAATCTTAATCTTTTCTTTTCTTTTCCACCTGCATCATTTAATCAAAAATAAAAAGCAAGACTTTATCAAAGATTAGTAGTTTAACTTTACTCTGTGGCTCTATTACAAAAATATTTGTAGAAATCGTCGAAATAAATAATATAACCTTAAAAAATAAACAAAGAAAAATATTGTGCGCATGGAAATTCAATTCGCTATTTTAAATAGCACGCGGCGTTATCAGCCCGCAAATTACTCCATGCGGTAACGTTATTACCACCAGCGACGGTAAAAATCGAATCGCGCATAACTTAACTGTCATAATAGTGCTAACGTTAATACCGCATGACGTTACAGCACCACCCATATCTCTCTAATGCATTTTTGGCCCTTCTTTATATGAATTTTTTTCCTAGTATTAGTTCGTAAACACGCCTTTATTTTTTTACAACATTTAAAAAAACTCTGTATATGGTAGACAAAACCACTTAAAAATATTGTTCCAATATGACTTGCTTACATTATAATAGTTAATTACACCAACATAACTCAACATATTTTTTTTTCAAGCGACAAGAAACTTTATTGGAGACATTTTAGAGTAAGAATGGAATTACCAAACTTCTAATTATTGGGGTCCACCATTAATCTCTTACACCAAAATTAATTAAGCACCCAAAACTGGGAAGAGATTTTTTGTGTAAAAGTGAAAAGCTGTTATAACCCTTTCTTTTGACGTAAGCTTTTCGAATTTCATTCAATATTTAAGTGAGTGACAAATTTCAAATCCCAAAACATCATTAAGCATAATTTTAGTTTTTTAAAATTTAGGAACATATTAGTAGTGTATCGCGTTACTTGGGCGTGGGAATTTTTGGGGACCGTGGGAAAATTGCGGTGCGGGGGCGTGGCGCGTGGAGGCTATTAAGCGAGGCTATTAAGTGTGGGAACGGACCGTGGGAAATTACGTTAGGAATCTTGAGCTATTAAGTGATAGGCTATTAAGTGAGGCTATTAAGCGAGGCTATTAAGTGTGTGGGAACTGAGCTATTAAGCGAGGCTATTAAGCGTGGGAACTGAGCTATTAAGCGAGGCTATTAGGCGAGGCTATTAAGTGTGGGAACTGACCGTGGGAAATTACGTTAGGAATCTTGAGCTATTAAGTGAGGCTATTAAGCGAGGCTATTAAGATGGTCTTAATAGTGTGTGTGGGAACTGAGCTATTAACCGTGGGAACGTCTAGGAATCTTGCGGCGTGGTCAAGGCGAAGAATTAAAGGCGCTAGCTACCACTGGCGTTAGCTACCTTTAGGGCTTAACCAATAGAATTATGAAACATGGAGGTCGCGCCTTGGACCGGCGCTTAGGGCTCCGCTCCTTTGGTTCTTTCGCTGTCCTATTATCCGGGGACAAGAAACTTTGTTGGAGGAGACATTTTAAGGAGTAAGAGATGGAATTACTTCAAACTTCTAATTATTGGGGTCCACCATTAACTCTTACACCAAAAATTTATCAAGCAAACCAAAACTGGGAAGAGATTTTCTCTGTGCAAAAGTGGAGAGCTGTTTCATTCAATATTTAAGGGACTGACAAATTTCAAATCCCAAAACTGGCTAATCATTGGGGCTGACCTTTAGTTTTTAAAAATTTAGGAACATATTATTAGTAGTGTATCGCGTTACCCTAGCCTGGGAATTTTTAGGGACCGTGGGGAGAATTGCGGTGCAGGGAGGCGTGATGGCGCGTGGAGGCTATTAAGCCGAGGCTATTAAGTGTGGGGACCGACTGGGGAAACTACGTTAGGAATCCTTGAGCTATTATTAAGTGATAGGCTATTAAGTGAGGCTATTAAGCGAGGCTAATAAGTGTGTGGGAACTGAGCCACTAAGCGAGGCTAGTAAGCGTGCGGAACCGAGCTATTGAGCGAGGCCATTAGGCGAGGCTATTAAGGCGTGGGAGAACTGGACCTGCGTGGGAAACTACGTTAGGAATCTTGAGCCACTAAGTTGAGGCTAGTTGGGTCGAGGCTCATTAAGATGGTCTTAATAGGGCGGGGCTAGTTGAGCATAGAGGTAAGTTGGGCAATCAAAATATCTCAAAAACTATCAACCGCACGCGAAAGCATCAAATAGCGTAAAGAAGGGGTTGCGCGAGGGGAACTCATTCTGCGACCACTAGTGGTGACGCGGCGATCGAGAAAAGTATTCGTGCGCATTGTTTATTTTGTGATTAAAAAGTTAAATAATTGCAAGCCGGAAAATTTTATCTGTGATAGTTAAATGTATTCCGTTCTCAATCAGGTAAGTGTTAATCTTAAGTAAATTTATTGCAGTTTTATATGCGTAAAGATTTTTGATATAATTCTAACCGGTTTTTAATAAATTCACTTTTCCTTTAAAATTTCAGGTTGGGGTTAGTTGAGCTACAGTTGCCCAACTAACTCCACGGTTTTAAGTATAAAATGTTTTTATTTTTTAGTATACGGACTTATAACAGTAAGACTACTAGAGTCTCCTCAAGATTTAAAAGAAGCTGCAACACGAACTTTGTACAAGCAACAAAGAATACGAGCTGACCTATCTAACTTATAAGTTTTCTCTGGAAATAGTTCGACCATACCCAAAGGCTGGTCCAAGAAAAGCCAAATCAAACAGAAGATAAAGAAAAGCTGCAATTTTAACCAATACAGAAGGCATTACAAGAGAAGCAAAATAAAACTGCTAAAAAACTTTTAAAAACGAAGATGAGTCAATGGAAATTTAAAATTTTTAAATAAAATTTTCTAACAAAAACATTTTTAAATAAAAATATAGAAAAAAGTTATAATTTTAAAAATTTAAATAAAATTTACAAACTAAAAGTTTTTTGAAAAATTTGTAAGGCATTTCTTGCTAGATATTAAATCCAATAGTTAAGTTAAGCTAGGTACGTTGCTGTTTTATTAATGATATTTGTTGTTTTGACTATAAGATTATAAATATAAACACCAAATTGTCAAAATGTATTTTGTTTTGTAAACGTATCTAACATTCAAGCCATGATTTGACTATACTTTTTAAGTGCTCCACTAGCCCCATACCCTTGCTCAACTTACCTCACCTATGGGGTACGTTGGGCATACTTGACTAACTACAATAAAATAGATGTAGCTCCTAAATTCAACTTATTAGAAAGAAATTACTATGGACACTATTGCTAAGGGATAAATTGCTAATCCATCAATATGCATTATGAGCCCCTAAGACATATTTTTGAGGAGCTATAACTGATGAAGTGAAAAATTGCTCAACTAGCCCCGCCCTACCCTAACATATTTATTTAAAAATTAGGTTAATATATTTATTAAAAATAAATTGTTTAAAAAAAGAATGACTAAAATCAAACCACTAGAAGCCAAGATATACGTTAAAAACTGTTAAGGCCCTATTTACACTCAAATAACATAATTATAAAAATTTTAGTATTAATATTTGTAGATTTATAAAAATTAAATTATTTGCAAAAAGAACAACTAAAATCGGTCTACTAGAAACCAAAATATGCGTTAAAAACTGTTAAGGCCCTATTTACACTCAAATAACATAATTATTAAAAATTTTAGTATTAATATTTGTAGATTTATAAAAATTAAATTATTAGCAAAAAGAACAACTAAAATCGGTCTACTAGAAACCGAAATATACGTTAAAAACTGTTAAGGCCCTAATAATTTTTCACCTTCACCATTTTGTCTATATATTTAATAAACCACGTGTCTGCAACTAATGTCAATCAATAATATGTCCTATTTCTAGGTTGTGTTGACGTCATTTTTTTGCGCATGCGCAAGGCGCTAAAATAAGTTTAAGGTTATGTTGACGGCGAATCGCTCCATTTTTTCACCGCATGCGTTTTGTTACGCCTTCCGCTTAAACCGATGGCTTAAGCAGAGGGCGCGAGGTGCCGGGGCTCGTAATTCTTAGAATTTTAGACTTATCATGTGACAAGTTTGACCTTGAAATTATTTGTCGTTAGCAACTATTCTTTGTTCAAGTTTCATTATTCTAAGTTAAATAATAAGGCCGCTATGATTGATTTTGCTATAGGGTTACCGTCCTAATCGCTGGTTGGTGTCTCTCGCCATATTTTAAACAGCTGTAGCGCCCTTATGGCTAAAGATGGCGCCATGCGGTTTTCGCTATTCGATAGGTATGACGTAACACTATTTTTAAAAAATTTAAACCGCGCGCCAATGACTCATCATCATGGTTAAATAACGATTTTAGTCGATAGCGCCCGAACGGGATGACTTGGAATTTTCGCGTTTGCGCAGATCAATTTATGATCATAGCGCAAGTATCCTACGCATGGCAGCCATTTTCTAAGTCACGTGATTTTTGACATATGACAGGTGACAGGTGACATTTGACAGGTGACAGATGACACTTATGGTTTGACAGATAGTAGGGACCACGCCCTAAATAACGCGTTGCGCAAGATTCCTAAATTTCGAATGACGTCAGAGATTTTGAGATAATAAGCTCCTCCGGAGGACGGAGGGCGTTCAAACCCTCTTCTCTCCCTACTTCAATGGTGTGTAAATTTCTACACTGACACTCGATACATAAATACCAAATAAAGGTCAAAGCACACTAGGCGTTTAAGTCTCGGTACGTTCACGGACCGGTCAAATTTCTTACATGCTATTTAAATGTAATTCGGGGTTATTTATTTAAAAGCATGTAAAATATATGACCTTAAAAGTTAGTGTTTTGCAATATATGTAAAATTTAATATTTAGGACAGAATACTTTAAACGCCCCGTAATATAAAAATAAGGCATTTCAGAACTAATTACTATATAAAGTTTTTTTATACGTTTTAAAATAAAAAAAAGTCCCTAAAAGTTTTTTAACAACATTTTCCAACACACTGTATTCCAGTAAAGTAGAAATGTTCAAAAAGGACATTAACCTTTAAATAAAATCACAATAACTTAAATAGATGTCTGAAATCAAAACGGTAATTAGCATATTGATAAATCACTTAAATGTTATTTTCAATTTAAAATGTATTACAAAAAGCATAAAAAATAATTTGCAATATTTTTAAAGCGGCAGTCACCGACAGTTAAATAAATTGGCAGTAAAAGGGAAATTACACAATTTTTAAGACACTTTTCTTATAGAGCACGTATTTTCCAAAATTGCCTTAACATTTATATAGCGAGAAAAAAATTAAAAAAATAATTTTTAAATAATAAATATTAATATTAAAAACCGCAATATTTTTTAAGCGGTGATCACTTACGTTTGAATAGACTGACACTAAAATGGCAATGAAACATTTTTTAACACACTGTATAAAACTTAAGCACGTATTATTTAAACTCGCAAAAACTAAATTAAAGATCCAAAATAAAAACGGCAAATAAAAAGTCATAAATAACCTGACAATTATTTTTAATCTAAAATTTATTGTAAAAAGTATTAAAAACATAAATTAATCGTATTTTTTTAAAAGCGGCGGCCACTCACGTTTAAATATATTGAAACTAAAAGGGCAATAAAAAATGTTTTAACACTATAATATAGGAGTTAGGCACGTATTACCCAAAAGGGCTTTAACATTAATAAAAGGCGCAAAAACTAAATTAAAGATTCAAAACTAAAACGGCAATTAAAAAGTCATAAATCACCTAAAAGTTATTTCTAATCTAAATGTATTTCAAAAAGTATTAAAAAATAAATAAATTGCAATATTTTTAAGTTGGCTGCCAGATTGGCACTAAAAGGGCAAGGAAACATTTTTTAACTTCCTGTATTGGAGTTAAGCACATATTTTTCAAAGGGCTTTATGGCAGGGGAGCCCAAGAGGGGATTTCGGGATTTACTAAGGCGCGGCAGATTAATATACCGGAGGATACCTTGTACCTCCACTAAATATGAACCCCGTATACAGGGCCGATAATAAAAACAAAAATATGTCCATTAAAAAATTTTTAAACGCGTTAGATTAAGATAGGGTAGATTAATGACATGCTAAACAGAATATATTCAAATAATCTGAAAATATAAGAAGGGAGTAAAAAAGCGGAGGGCTACAAAGTTGTAAATAAAAGTTATTTTGACATTCTCAAGCGTGGCATTTCTTTTTCTTTATTTTAAAGAAAAAATTTAGAGAAAATATAATACGATCCGAACGATTTCCACAAGTCAAAATATTAACAGTATTTTTTTGACATCTTTAAAAATCTATAGCCGCTTTTCCCACAGATAAAAAGGTATACAATATAAAACATGTATTTTTTTCATATTATCTTAAGCTTTGCAACAAAATACATCCCGACGCTCGAGTAAATCCCCATTAAGCATCGTGGGCTCCTTACTAATAACATTTAAAAAAGCGCGAAAATCAAATTATTAATTTAAAATTTAAACGCCTATTACCAAAGTCATAAATCACCTAGAAGTTACTTTTAATTTAAAATTTGTTGCAAAAAGTATTTAAAAAAAAAATAAATAAATCGCAATATTTTTAAAAGGGCGACCACTCACGTTTGAATAGATTGGCACTATAACGGCAATGAAACATTTTTTAACACACTGTATAGGAGTGAAGCACGTATTATTCAAAAGGGTTTTAATATTAAAAACGCACAAAAACTAAATTAAGGATACAAAATTTAAACGGCAATTAACAGTTATAAATCACGTAAAAATTATTTTCAATCTAAAATTTATTGCAAAAAGTATTAAAAAATAAATAAATCGCAATATTTTTAAAAAGGCGGCCACTCACGTTTGAATAGATTGGCACTAAAAGGGCAATGAAACGGCGTAATTAGGTCTTAAATTGTAGTTACGCTAACGTTAATGTTTTTAATTTCGTCATGAATCAACCGGGGTTTTATTGCCCCTTTATTTGATATTTTTAGCAGATGTTGAAAACGTAATTGTAAAATTTCATAAAATTTTGCAGTTAGTTACTTGCGTTTCTATTAAAAAATGGGTTCATTACTTGTATTGGAGCCCCTTTTACATCATAAATTTAAAAACTATACAGGGTGTCCACTAATTCTTGGTACACAGGGTAAACACCTATTTCTTTGGCTTAACTATCAGAATTTAAGTAAATATAAAAGAAAACCCATAATAAAGAAGATACAGGATCTCAAATTAAAAAAAAATGCCAGTCATTCACATACATAATAAAAGAAAATGTTACTTTTTATCAGTTGTAGTCTCTTAGACGTACGTACAATTTTAAGTTCCTAAATGACATTTGTATACAACTGCAGTTAGTAAAACAATATCATAGTACTGGGGTTGCAGAAGTAATTGAAGAGCAAACGAAAGCTAGGTATAAGCCTAAAAAAATAAAATATACTTTTCACCATCTGTAGTAATATAAATTTAATTTTATTATTAAAAATTATATACACTGCTAATACAATTGGTAAAATAAAACTACGTTACATTTTTAAAGCTGCCTCCGGCTAAAAGGTCGTCTTCAACCTACAGCGGTGTGACCAAGAAGGAGGTTACTGTCTGTGTTGTGCCAGTAGTTCTACATCTTTTGGAGGTTTAGTAATTTTAAATCAACAAACCTTAGAGTCATCCTTAACGGGTCTTTTATTTTTTTTTTTTTTTGAATGAAGGAGCATCTACACCCAAAGAATTTTTGCCTTTTTTTTATATATAGCTTTTTATACTTACCAAGTATTGCGTTTAAAACACCTAAAAATGCACACTGTACAGCCGATTTATATTTATTTCCATACCTGAAAAAAAAACAATTTCGTTAGAATTACCATAAATTTTTAAAAAGTTATTTCTAAAATAATGTGTTTTTTTTTATTTATTTGTGTCTTTATATTGATTACAATACTAAAAACGTATACATATTCTAGATCGTTCTTCTTACGTGAGTGAAGAAATCACATGTATAAAGGTTGGGATCCACGGAAAAAACTTTTATGAAATTTTTGTGTCATAAGTAAAAAATATCAACTTTTCTCGTAAAAAAAATAGGGTGTTTAAGAGAAAACTTAAAATTTTTGACTCATGACACAAAATTTTTAGTAAACTTTCATTGAGGATCCCAAGCTATAGACATTTAAAGAAGTTATCATATAAAAAATATTTGCCAAAATCAAGCTTACAAACTTCTGTTTTTTATTTTAATTTTTGACCCTAAATAATACCCATAAATGTATGTTTTCTACTACCATCAATGACTTTGTTAAAAATGTTTTTATTGATAAAAAATATTTTGTAAATCAGTTATGCTAATATTAAAGAAACAACTACATAATTAAACAAATAACAAATTTATTGAAAATACCAGCTGGATTCGGTTTAAAAAATATAATAGATTTTCCTAGATATAACGCTAAAAACTACAAAGACCTTTTAGCAACCTATTAAACAAAAGAATAAATTGCGGAAATTCAGTGTTAGAATTATTATTTGGTCCTTTTTCGAAATATCTGCGTAAAGCCAATAAAAAACATTGTAAACTATTTCTTTCTACCCAATCGTTTTTAAGATCTTAAGAAGAGGAGAAAAATATTTTATTTGTATGTTTATGCCTGGTTGCCAGTTTAAGTATCTTAAGGTCAATAAAAAGTTAAAACTATATAAAATGAAAATTCAAATAGGAAATTTAAGAAATATACAGGGTGTTTCCAAACAAGTGCAAACAATTTTAGGAGGTGAATATTCCACCAAAAAAGAAGAAAAAAACTTCATATGAACATATGTCCTAAGCGTCTTAGTTTTTAAACTACGGGGTGTTAATTTTTTTTTAATATTGTTTTTTTATAATAAGTTTTATACCATTTTTTAAAAAATTGGGAGACGCATCCTTTGCACAAGAAGACCTTTTTGGCATACAAGAATAAAAATCGTACCAGTGTCGTCCATGAGAGGTTTAAGGTCATATTTTTAGGAAAACAATAGTACGCCACTGCATTTTTCAAAAATAAAAATATTTTTTAAATCCTTATTTATTTTAGAACAAATTTAATCTCTTGACTTTTTCTTTTGTTTGATGTACGGTTTTCGCGTAAATCAATAAAAACCATTTTTTGGCATGGTCCGTTTGTATTCTTAATATGAAATTTTACGAGGCGTGTTCCTAAACTAAGTACTGTTTTTAAATTACGTCGCCGCAGCGCTGCGGTCGCCATTTAGCGCATGTGCGCCCTGTAGCTACATCTGTTGGGAAACCACAGACGCCATTACGGAACCATCCGATCAAATCTATATCTGTTTTCGTGATATTAGAATGCCTTTACCTATTAAGAATCCCGCCGACTGCGAGGTACGTGCTGTAATACGGTTTCTCGGTATTCAAGGCTTCAAATCAGTTGACATTTGCCAAACCAGTAAAGTATATGGTAACAACATTATAAGTAATTGAATGGTGCGAAAATGGGTTAGGGCCTTTTAAGATGTCAATATTTTTTACAGTTTACTTTTTGAATCAGATCATCGGTAATGACTGAAGGTCTCCCATTTCGTTCCTTATCGTGAATGTTTGTGCGGCCATCTTTAAAGGCCCTTACTCATTTTCGCACCACTCCATCCCTGATAATGTTTTTACCATACACTTCACTAATTTGGTGATAAATGTTAACTGATTTGAAGCCTTGAACACAAAGAAACCGTATTGAAGTACGCACTTCATAGTCAGCGAGATTCTTAATAGGTGGAGGTATTTTAAATATGTTGCAAACAGATGTATATTTGATCGGATGGTTCCGTAATGGCGTCTATGGCTTCCCAACAGATGTAGCGTAGTTTAAAAATGGTACTTACTTTAAAAACACGCCTCGTACATTAAAAATTATTCTTTGTTATTATTTATTCTTTAGTTAGATAGGAATTTGACCATGCCGAGAAATGGTTTTTATTTATGTACACGAAAACCGGACATCAAACCAAAAAGTCAAAAAACCAAATTTGTTCTAAACTAAGTAAATGAGAATTTAGGAAAAGACTTTTATTTTAGAAAAATGCAGTGGTGTACTATTTTTGTCTTTAAAAATATTTACCTTAAACCCCTCATGGACGACACTGGTAAATTTTTTTTTGTATGCCAAAAAATATCTTTTGGTGCAAAGGGTGCATCTTCTTAATTTTTTAAAAATACCTAAATAGGTCTAAAAGTTATTATAAAAAAACAATATTTTTATTTAAAAATTTACACCTCGTAGTTCAAAAACTAAGACGTTTGGGACATAGGTTCATATAAAGCTTTTTTCTTATTTTTTTAATGGAAAATCAAAGATTAAGAAAAACAATATAGAACGTTTGGTTAATATGCAAATGATTACGCTATGCTGACTATTATCCCCAAAATAATATTGCCTTAAAATACCCCTGCCAGTAATATATTCTCAAATTCAGTATGTTCTTGTGGTTAAGTTGGTTTATTAATATTCCCAAAAGCCCACTTAAAAGGAAAATTATTTCACTTAGACATTATTTCACTATTGCTTTATTGTTATATTATTCTTAATATATTATTTTATCACCCACATTTTGTTATGGTGTAAATGGCTTTTACCCCTATTTAAAACAAATTTGTTTGCAAAGCTCTGAGGTTAGTTAATAAACGCAGTGTTTTTTTATCAAATATTCTAAACAATTAAATAAACAGACTACCATACTTTTAATTGAATACAATTGTAAAGAAAGACGTTTTTATATCCACCTAAGGTTTAGGTATACCAGATTCTAAGGTTTAGATTTAAATATCAAATTTAAATCGAAACAATATGATAAAAAAATATACAGTACGGTAAGAAAATATCTTAAATATCTGCTTTGATTTTTAAAGGGCTCAAGTGCTTCAATAAAAATAATAAAAAAAGAATTTCATAAATGTAAGTTCTAAGAGGATATTTTTTTAAAGTTGGGTGGTAAATGGTTTAAAAAAGTTAAATGTTAAATAAATATTTATAATTGCAATAGCTTTATCTTTAGTAAAGGTTTATTATCTACACTTATCTAATAATTTAAACGCATTAATTAACGTTTTGTGTTTTGTTTTTTTTTATTTTTTACTGAAGAATCACCCTTAAAGTTTGTCGATAAAATTTTTGGACACCTTTTATAATAAAATAAATAAATCCATTATATAATTTCATAAATTAAATGTACCTATAATATAACATATACAGGGTGTTTCCTAATTCCGGTAAGAAAATTTAAGTGTGTATTCCTGAGCAATTTTTCTAAAAAAAGTTTATATAAACATAAGTCATTAAATTTTGTCTTTTCAAGATACAGAGTGTTAAACTTTTTAAAAAACTTTTAAAAATTTAAAACACTTGTTTAAGTAGAATTTGTTAAAATAGATATAAATGTTATTTAATTAAGTGTATATGTTGTTATTACATGAATGGCTAATAAGAAGTTATAACATTTAATTTTTAAAAGCAAAAATGCCCTAATATTTTTGTATAGTCCTGGATTATGCAGGTCAGCGGATTTTTTTCTGAAAAAAAAGCAAGCTAAGTAGGAATATGAAAAAACAAATCAGTTGAATTTTTAGGTGTTTTATTCAAATAAAATATAAAAGTTGCAAAAAAGTCAGGGGCGAACATTTTTTGGCAATAATATTAAGATGCGTCCCAAGCCGCCACTGGTTTCACCAATTAAAATTATTTTGGGGCCAAATTAACTTCCGATTTTAACAAATATCACAGCCAAATTTTATCAAAATTGGATAAAGCATATTTAAGATATTATCAAAAACTCGATTTATAAAGGTTTAACACCCAGTATCTTAAAAACAACGGAAAATACTCCGTGACGAAAAAAAAAAGACATTTTATCCCCGCGAACAGGTACTATCATGTGACTTTTTATAACAGTAATTTTTTTCATGGAAAAAAGTAACTACTTTTTGTCCTGGACATACATACACGTAAGTAAAGGTAGATATTAAATTTTAGAATATTTTATTACACATAACTTACGTTTTTCCTATATTAAGAGTCTAGTCAGAAATTTTTTACCTTAATAATATTTCAAATAACTACTAAACGGTCGCTTTTAGTTTAAACTTTTTAATTTCAAACTGCTAAATCACAAAATTACATTGACAGGTTCCTTAAGGGTTTCCATAGTAATGCAAGGTATAATTGTCGTTTCAAATATTATAATTGTCGTTTCAAATACACCAGTCGACTAGTTTAAAACTTTTTACTTTTACATGATTCAATTTCTGACTTTAATATTACGTTTTTTTAATAATAAGCCGTCGTTTTTTTATTACAAAAAAAATGGGGTATTAGACAAGCAACATCAACTCGAGCTCAAATCTAAAGCTTTTTTAGCTTGTATAATAAATAACTATTTTTTATCAAGAGCTGTTATACCCAGAAATATTCAAGAGTACCACCTGTATGCCTTTAATTATTAAAATAATAAATATAATAAAAAACGGCTATTTTTCACTAAATGATTTATAAAATACATTTTCCTAAATCGTACTTAAAAAGTATGATTCTGGTAAAAACCTTTTTTAAATCTGCAAAACAAAAAGTGCATCATTAAAATCTGGACGAACTGGACTGACACAGATTTTTTAAAGTAAAAATTGGGGGTAAATCAGCATTTTTGTTCTACGAACAAAAGTCATTATACTTAGCATTTTCAATTTCATCGGTAAAATCTCTTTTTTCAAATAGGTCTAGCGGAAAATTTAATTTTGCATTTTCCTCAGGTTTGGGGATCTCATTTTATTCAATTCCGCTGGATTTTCTTTGGCAAAGAACAACGTAGTATTCTTTTATGCTGTCTTTGTAATTTTTAGGTAAAGGTTATTTTCTGCATGTTTATCTGTAGAATAGTAAAAAAAATAAATTTATACAGGGGAGTCCATGAAGTGTGCAACAAATAAACATATTTTTATTGTTCCTTAAATTTTATTTTATAGTTGGTGCATGTTTGTATTTGTCATTAGCAGTAATAAGTTTAAATAAACCTTTGATAATATAATGGGTAAACATATGTTAAAATTTTTTTAAAGTAAAACCCCATTGTTTCAAAAAATATGCCAAAATGTTAAAAAAGGTAATTTAAGTCGAAAGTTATGCCTAATTTGCAAAGCAATATTAATTTTTATAAATTCATTTAAAACAAAACAAAAAAATACTTGCTGCAAAAAAATACATGCACTCTGTTGTTAAACGCCATTGGTTTCTTTTACTCTTAGGTCTACCACAAAATATTTATACCGCCATATATGAAAGCGGCGCTTTTTTAGGTCGGACAAGATTACCACAATGATTTACATGCAATATACAAAGATATAACAAAAATCAAAATAGTTACAGTGACGAAACCCGCCTAGTTCGATACCTGAAATCCGTCACTTTTGAAGCTTATGGTTTTGTGACTGTAACCCTTACCATTTAAAGTACAATGTTTTAAGATTGCATATCAAACATTGAAGTAAACATGTTCGACAAAAGGTGTCGCGTTCGCCCAGTCCGACACCCGAAACATGTTAAAATGACAGGCTGGGTTGAAGTGCTGGTTTCATATATGGCGGTATGAATATACGTAGTAGAATAGTCAGAAGAAATTTTTCTAAATAGGTTTTAAAAGGGGTAATATTATGACGCCCATTTCATTATTGCCCAGGCACCAATAAGTTACCCTATTCGCAAACTTTGTAATTCCAGAATTGATTAAAATTAAGCATATTACACCATCCACTAACTTGATAATGAACGAAAGTTACCCAAAAACAATACATACATCAAGTCATAATATTCTAGCTGTAACGTTACAATTAAAAATTTACCAATCATAGGTTATAAAAACACTTTTTGTTACTGCCAGAAAAATTTTTATTTATGGAGATACCTACTAGAATTGCGAATAAGGGTAACGATTAGTTGCCCCTACAAAGACCAAAAACTTGTAATTACAATTCCCAATTACGACAATTTACCTATCAAGATATTGGTGTGCAAACACTTAAGATATTCCGATAAGCAAGAAAGTGTTAATTTATTTATAGACCTTAAACAGCACTTATCATTTAGATAATAGTAAAGCAAAGGTGTGTATTGTTAAATCAATCGATATTTCATTTGTTCACATTTTTTAAAAGCGCCGTAGATTTTGACTAAAAGTATTCGGTTTTGTCATTCAAATAACTAAATTTGACTGTTTTTACATAATTTCGCTTAGAAGTAAATAGAAATAAATTAATTTATAAATATTTTTGAAGTAGAGGATGCCTCCTGTCCTAGAGCACCCGAAAGACATTAAATTAGGTTTGGTTTGTTGTGGTTTCATATGTTCGACGAGATTTCGCGAGTAAAAGAAAAGTAAACGGTCACTGTCTGTCTTTATCTACTAGATCTATTTAAAAAAGATGGGACAGTGTTTTGATTAGTTTGAGCAAGTGAATAATGTGAATTGTTTTTTGTCATGTCCGTGCCGGCCCTAATACTGGGTCGGACTCGGGTTTATTTTAGACGCAAAACTCGATTGTGCTGGAAGTGGTTCTTTTAGTTTAATTTTTGATTACATATATGCTTTTATATTCGATTATGCTTATTTTAATAAATATTTGTAACTCCGGTTTTATATTTCTATATGTAGCATTTTAACGGTTTATACCGGGTGCCCACGAGATCAGAGAGACTGCCATTTTTTATTTATTTATTGATAGTGAAGAAGCTTGACAGGGTTGTTAGACTAATGAAAAGTCAATTTTAGGTGTATATGATAGGCTATTGGGACACCCTGTATATTTTTTGTTTTTCGGATTCTCCAAATCATTTTTAGTGGGGATACAATATTTTTAAAACAAATTTTGGTCAAATTTTATTTTTAAATTAAATTTTAAGTTTTTATTCATGCTTCCATTGTCATGATACTTTACTTACTTTTAAAAAACTAGGAAATCGATTTTATCTTTTTAAACTGTTTTACTAGAGGGCTAAACTTTCTTTTGTTTACCGTACCTCAAAAACCAAAATAGGACCATATCACTTTCATAATATTTCTAAATGCAGTATTTCACAGCGAATCCAGCGATGTAAAACACTACTACACTGTACTTCATCTTCTTTTAAAAAACAACAACAAGGAAAAATTATGTTTTAAGGTTTTTGTCGTAATAATGTTAAACAATTATTTTTGACCACTCTGTGTTTATTAATTGTGAAAATATCAATACAGTCTGCTAAAGTGGTTCCTTCACTACAAGAAACCCACCCCCAACTCATATTAAAGTTTTTTGTTTAGAAAAAATTGATAAATATGTAATGGCTTGCAAATGTCATTTTTGACATAAAATTTAAAATAGGTAAAAACGGTTGTACTCAGGTATAGAACATGATACATAAATTATGATTTTCTACGACCGGGCGTAAAATACAATTTTACGCTTGCATTTAAAGGCGTTAAATAGCACTTTTACGCCCTAGGGCAAAAAGCATCAAAAACGCCCGCATTTATAAATGAGGGCATAAAATAGCACTTTTACGCCCTAGGGCAAAAAAGTATCAAAAACGCCAGCATTTATAAATTTTTTAAAGCAATAATAAAATTTAATATTGCCCCATTTTTCTTTGGTAAAAAAACAATTTATTTAATTAAACATATGTTAAAAGTATACTGATTTCAATTTGAAACATTAAAAGCTGGAAGATTTTCTTCTAACTACAGAGAATGCTTGTATTATAATTCCAGTCGTACAGAAAATATTGTTTGCACCTTTGGCGGAAAGCACGTTTACGACCACAGCTGATTGTTGTCCTTGCAGACCTCGGGCAACAACTTTCAGCATCGGGCGTAAAAGTGCTATTTTACGCCCTTGGTACAAAAATAACTATTAGAATTTTACGCAGAATCTAAAAAATAATTAATATATAGGGTGTTTCACTTAGAATAAGGAAGTTGACATTAACTTCCGGTATAACCGGAAGCAGTAGAGCTGTCAAAATATTTTAGTTTTATGTTGCCCACTGACTTTATAATGCTAACAAATTTTCATAACTTTTCAAAGATTACTTTTTAAAAATCGATCGCGGCAGTTTTCAGTTGGAACATATTAAGGGAATCTAAGATTTGGATGGTCATATTTTCCAAAGTGATAAACATAACTATGAGAAACGTAGTATTTTTTTAGGGGTTTTAAAAGATCTCTTACTCGTGACATAATATAGAGGTTATTTTTTAAAATTTAACTTTTGGTCTAACCCTGTTTATTCTAAGAAAAACCAAAAATCTGATAATTGATTTGAAAACCACAAACCACTTAAAAAACCAATATTTTTATTTATTTTGTCTCATCAAAAATAAAAAATTTAAGGAAGATGTAAAATAAGAACTTGACACCCAATACGTAAATTTATTGTCCCATTTAAAAATTTGTATTTTCTTTTAAAATAGAGATACTGATGTACTTAAATAAAAAAGGGAATGTTTAGAAAAGACAAGGCTTTAAAATCCAATACACTGGTAAAAAATTGTGATGTTAAATTATTTCACGGGGTGTTCAAATATTTGTATAATACCTGATTCTATAAAAGTTTTTGTAATCCCCATAATAAATAATAATCTTGATTATAGGAGCTACAACTTGACCCGAAGATAATTAAAATTTGTCAAAAAACCAAAAAGTTATTTAAGGTTTAACTTGCTTAAAGTTTGGTTTGTTCGGCTTTTTTTCCAGAGGTGTATTTATTTAATAATAGGGAAATAAAAAATATTTGATGACGGCTTCTGTTTTTTGCTGACTTTAAAAGATTTGCCGACAAATGAACTATCTATGACGGGTACTATAAATAATACTTTACCTACCCTTTATAAAACATGTAATATTATTTTATATTTTTATACGATGTGTCCAGTCTACCTATTAACTTTAAGGGATGATTCTACCACGAAAAATAAGAACAAAACTTTATATAAACATATGTCCTAAAGGTATTACTTTTTAAGCTAAGGAAAGTTTAAAAATTAAAAAAATACAGTTTTTCTAAAATAGGTTGTATATCAATATCAAAAGATATTTTTAAACATTCAGATAACCGTTTTTTTATTAAAACACAGTTTTTGATGTACAAGACAAAAATAATTTTTACCAGTGTTATCCATGAGGAGTCAAAAGTCAATATTTTAAAGAAAAAAATGAAACGTCACTGGATTTTCTTAAATGAAAAATATTTTTTGGATTCAAACAATTTCTCGGCATGGTCATATATAATTCTACACATATTAGTATAGGATGGGCATGTTAAAGATACGGCTTAATACTTAGTTTGCTTCACAAACCATTATATAAAATAAACGTTGTGACACCAATGCATTAACCAATTTTTTGTTTAAATCAATTTGTCCTAAAAATACATAAAAAAGATAATAATAAATTACGGCCCCTCATGGACAACACTGTCAATAATTTATTTTTTCCTTGTATGTTTAAACATACAAGATGTTTCCATTTTTTTATAAATATATTAAAAATAGTATTAAAGAAAGAAAACAATATATATATTTTTAATTTTTAATATCCCGTGGTAAAAACTAAGATGTTTGGAAAAAAATTATGTTTATATAAAATTTTTCCCTCGTTTTATTGTAGAATCACCTCCAAAAGTTTGTCCGTAAAGGTACTGGACACCCTGTATATTAAGATAAATAAAATATTTTAAACATTGGATATTTATAATAATATCAGAAATTAAGGTGACATATTAAAAGTCATTCATGTATTACTAGCTTAACAACAATATTTTATTTTCTGACTCAGTTTAATTAAAATGATCTTATTTGACAATTAGAACTTTTCAAACCAAAGGCTTAACTTCTGGGTTTTAGATTAAAATAATGTCATTTGTTAAATTAAAAATACAAGACAAAAATAAAAGAGTCTTATATATATATATATATATATATATATATATATATATATATATATATATATATATATATATATATAAAGCTGGAATTGTTAATCATTGGTTCCAAGTAAAACAATGTTCTACCTCCATTCCCAATAAAGCCTAATCCTATAAAATTTGTAATAAAGGTCCTAAATAGAAATGGTAAAGGTTTTAAGTACCTTAATAACTCAAAATATCCTTGAGTCAGTGGTGCAAAATATTAAATAAATGCATCATTGTAGGCTCTTAAATTCGGAAGTTCATAAAGAACACAAATATTAAAATTAAGTTGGATTACGTTTAAAAAGACCATAAAATGGTTTTTTACATCTGTTTCACAATTTCTTTAAAAATAAAAATATGAAAACTACCAACAAATTATTCAAATCATTTAACTTCTGATAATACCCTACAATAAAATAACGTGTCCGATAAAATTCACTTTCCAAACTTTTACTTAATTTTCTTTCTTGCTAATCTTGATGCAGTGTAAGATGAACATGGTTAAAGGTTTAATCAAGACATATTGCGATGAAAAGAGAAAATTTTAAAAGCAATGTTTGCAGATCCTTACAAAAAATGTAAAATGAAAGAAAACTACATAGTAAAATGCAACTAATAACAAGCTTATAGACTATTGAATCTATTTTTCCACGACCGTTAAAAAGATGCTGTTTTTTTAATCGTTAACATGAAGTTAAAGTACTTCATTCTAGTACACTACATAAAGTGTTAAAAAAGTAACTTTTTTAACACTTCAAAGCCTTTTTTCACACTTTAAATTAGTGTTTTGTTTCAACGCCTACTAAAATAAATTTAAATATATCAATTTAGGCAATGTAACAGTAAAGGCGACATCGACTGAACCAAACGGTCAAGTTACCTTTGATTTCGTTATTATTTATTTTAGTTTCACTAGTTTTAAAATTTGACAGTTTGCAAATAAATTTAATAGAAATTATTAAAAATTAATAGCTAAAATAAATTTAAATAACTAAGAAATTGAAAATGAATGTATACTGCTTCAGTATTATTTCTACAAAAAGTAAGTACATACCAATTTCTAAAATTAAATAATAAATGCATAGTTATGAAGACGAAAATTGTATCTTAAAAATAAGGAGGTTATGATTTGTTTTTGCAATATAATGGCTGCGCTGCAAAAATAAAATTATTAAGTTTAAATAGATTAAACATGTATAAAATGGTCTTTTGGTATTTTTTTTACGGTCGTGGAAAAAATATAGTATGTAACACATACACAGTGTCGTTATTTTACTCATATGATTGCCGCACTCGTCTTACGGCTCGTACTGTCAAAATTCCCATTTGACAGCACGAGCCGTTAGGCGAGTTCGGCAATCCCATGAGTAAAAAAGTATCACTTTATGCACTTTTTACATAAATTACTATTTTAGGAACGAACTTGGAACGAACCATATTTTTTATTTCTTTAGTTATTAAGTTTACAGTTTTAATTTAAAGCTAAAAATGCGTTTTGAAAAAGTATATAACACAAAAAGTGGATGTGATACAAATTTTATAATTAAATATCTTTATTCAGAAGTAATAAATCCATAAAAATCGTGTGTAATGATTTGAAAAAGCAAAAAAATTTTTTTGCAGACCAGTGTTATCCGACAAGAAATAAAACGCTTTAAAAACGTAGTTAATTTTTAATCTAATTTTATTACATCTGACGTAAAGTCTATTTAACAGAAAACCTACAACTATTTTAGGTGCGCAGCTTTAAGGCTTCAATACATAATTTTATTTTATCCCTAAGCAAAGTATACATTATTTCAATCATCACATCACAAATCAAAATATTTTTCAATGCTAAAGACCGAATAAAGAGAGGTTTTTTTATTTTTTTACCGGATAGCTAATGTTTTAAGTACATTTTATACAGGGTGTCCAATAATTTTATCAACAAACTTGTGGTGATTGTCCAACGAAAAATAGGAAAAACCTTATATGAACATATGTCCAAAACCTCTTACTTTTGGAACTCACAGGGGGTAAAATTTAAGAAAGTAATTGTTTAAAGTTGTAACACTCTGTATATTCATTAAAGTTAAACTAAAAATGTATATTAACATATTCTAAAAATTGCTTTATTATAGTGCCTGGCCCAGTAATAAAATTGACTTCATGACAATAACACTTTTAAAACCTTTTAAGGGATGTCCTTTTGACAAATTTACCACAAATATTCATACCGCCATATATGAAAGCGGCGCGTTAACCCAGTCGGTCAATGTCAAATATTTTAGGTGTCAGACTGGGCAAATGCGTCACCCTTTTTGTCGGACAAGTTTACCACGATATTTTGCATTTAATTTTTAAACATTGTGCCAAATCGTAAGGATTACAGTTACAAAACCCACCGAATCCGATACCTAAAATATAGTTAATAGCCCTTATAGTTTCGTGACGTAACACTTAGGAATTTTGGCACAATGTTTAATAATTGAATGTAAATAAAGCATTGTGGTAAACTTGTCCGACAAAAAAGTGACGCGTTTCCCCGTTTTCCACACCCTAAACATTTGACATTGACTGGGTTAACGTGCCGCTTCCATATATGGCGGTATGAATATTCGTGGCAGAGTTGTCAAAAGGAAACCGCCAATAAGGTTTTAAAAGTCTTATTAGCATGAAGTAAATTTTATTACAGGCCCAGGGACTATTATGTTTATATTTTTTCTGCTATGTTTAATATTACTTAATTTTTAATAACAACCACAGCCAAATCCATTAAAAAAACTTTAACTATCTTTATACCACCGTTTACAAAATGCTACTACTATTTTTTAAATCTGTCCCACTCTCTTATAATGTCAACCCAAGAAAATAAGGTTTTTTTATAAGAAATTCTTTCTTGTCGTGTGACATTGATGAAAGTCTAACTATCCCTGAAAAAAGCTGCTTTCGGGAAACTGGCGTGTCCAAGAATCGGAATGTAATACAATTAGTTTTGTGTTTTGAGTAGACCCAGATAACTGGGCAATTTTTTACTGTCATTAGGGTGGTTTAGTGTATAAATTTTGCTGTCTTTTTGTCAAAAAAAAAAAAAACATTAGGAAAATTAAAATAGGCAAAAAAACATGGTTTAAATAAAACTTTTTAGTTAAAAGCGTATATTCTTATACAGAAAAAACTTAACTTTATTCCTCCTTCTAAAATCTGAAGGGTACGATATATTCTGCATTTTTTGACATATTAATGACAACTTTAAATGTTCATGTGTCAGCTAGGCGCCATATTGCAGGAAAAAATTAAATGGAAAAGGAGGTCTTTTTTTAACCGTAGAATATAAAGTCAATTTTTTACCTGTTACATACTTAACGCATAAAGCTAACCGCAACGAGCTCGCAGCCGTGCGTCTCGCTGGTGAAATGTAGGGTTATACGGTGCAAAAGATTTGTATTCAACAAACTTTGTCAACATGACCAAATTACACCTGATTGTAAAATAAACCTTTACAAATAAGGTAATACAGTCTTACCTATTCTACACTCCAAGTTTGGATGTAAAACATTGTGGTAAACTTGTCCGACAAAAAACTGACGCATTTGCCTGGTCCCACACCCGAAACACTTGACATTGACAGGCTGGGTTGACGCGCCATATATGGCGGTATAAATATTTGTGGCAAAATTTTCAAAAGGAAACCCCAATAAGGTTTTAAAAGTGTTATTATCTTGAAGTGAATTTCATTACTGGCCCAGGGACTATTATGTCTATATTTTTATTTTTAGTCATTCTTAATCCTTTGCAATAATTTAATAAATTTTTGCGAATACGGTTAGAATAACCGTGTATAAACATAAATCCCAACATAGGCGCAATTTGCTTCGGTTTTTAGGGGGCTGGAGTCTTGGTAGTCCCGAAAGGTATGAGGCAAGCTTCGAGACTTTGCAAAAAAATTGAGGAAAGATAAAGGGATTTATTTGTCATTACTGCCACAAAAATGACCTACAGTTAGGTCAAAGTGGCACTATTGACATAAAAATCGCTTTCTCTTATCGCTTTTAGGTTTTAGTCACATAAGTTTCGGCTTAGATACTGGAAATTTTGGAGGGGCTAATTTTGTCTAATTTCCAAATTAGGCCTAATCCCAATTTTTCGTTTTTAATTGCACAAATTAATAATTCGGTATTAAGTGTCTCCATACCGGCTACGTACTTGCTACCTATAAACTAAAAGATACGGCTACTGTGCATGCTGTGCACAAAAAACGACACAACAAAAGACAATGACATCTTTAATTTATATAAGTACCCAAAGCTCTAAATTTATTATGTTGAGTATTAAAAAGTGCATTTTTAATACTATTTGGGTTTATATACCAGAATAGTTTATTGTGGTCGTAAACTAAATAAAAATAGATTAAACGCATATTTTTTTAAGTTAAATCTTTTATATTCGCGTTTAGAGAGGTGTTTAAAAGTATATAAAAATATTTTTTATTAGGCATTAATTTTAAATTTTAACCGATAAACAAACATTAAACGCTTTAAACGCGAATATTATAGACGAGTATCAGCAATAAACCTTAGCTTTATTTTTATTGCTTTGGTTTTATTTAGATCATATTTGACATTACAAACATGGTTTTATAATAAAACAGTAATAAAATATTTTTTTAATAATTCAATATAAAAGGTAACTTTAAAAAATGGCGTTTTAAAATGGTTAATAAAAAAACGAATTCAAAAGCATAGACACATAGGGGACGTAATAATATATGTGGGCAACCTCTTAGATTTATATAGAATACAAAAATAGTATATTTCTTAACTAGTGCTAAAAGTTCCACCTTTCACTGTCAAGCAAGCAGCTGAGAAATAAGTGCTTAATGGGTGGTTTTTAATCGAATTTAGTGGTCATTTATTTTGAAAAATTTGGTGAAAAAAACGGGTTTTTTCTTTTTATACAAATTGTAATTTTTTTGTCACGACTCAAACCATTTGGGAACCACGATTTTTAAATAAATATTGTTAAGCGCTAGTGAATACATGACTAGTGCTTAAATGTAATATTGTTAAAAAAAAGATATATTATAAACAATTTTTTGTTGTTTTATTAAACATTTCTTGGGAAATATTCTAGCCGTATACCAGTCGACCTACAAACTCAAATCGATTGAACTCACTGATCTCGATGGATTGCCAATGTTATAACCTGCGCGAAACAAAAGTTACATTTCATGGGTGAAAAAACCGGTTTGTGCGCAATCCAGTTAAGGGTAAACGCACCCGGCTCCAAACAAACTATCCGCATTATAGGAAAGAATTTGTTGACGGCGCACAGAGGAGTATTTGCACGATAAAGCTAATCGAAATTCAAAAAATCAAGTGTGCCATGGAATAATAAAAACATGTGAGTGATAAGAAGGAACTTTCCTGTTTCAACCTGCGTTCAATTTTTATTTTTAATATGCATTGTTTAATAGATATGCTATCTCAAAGTTGCGTTTCTAAGAAAATCAGTGAAACTAGTGAATTTTTATATGAAATTTTGCCTTAGTTTGTTTGTGTTTATTAGCTGTATAAAAAAACTTGGGTTTGGTTTTAAACATGGATTATAATCCAACAGGTATGTGTTTTTAAAAAATATATTATTTGTTTAGCACTGTCACTTACAGTAAATATTATTTTAAATTTATTACCTGAGAGTCAAATTGTAGGTCAACATTTTAACTATTTCAACTTTATAGAGTTTTAGTTAACTATTTCGCCCAATTTCGCATACCTTTTAGATACTTGTTACTAAGTAAACATTGGGCTTTAAATTTCTGAAAAAATTGGCTGCTACTTTTTGCTACTTTTTTAATAAAATATGAAAAACTCTTTGGATGTTTTTGAAACTTAGCTGTTTGTTTGAGGTACGTATCTCTACTCAGTGCTCTTACGTGATGTTTTTGTTACAGAAGCACGGCAAGATATCCTAAAAATTAAAGTGGAAGATCTTTTTAATCGCATAACGAAAATTAGTGGTGATGAAGAATTTGAAAACATACGGAATTACATTATAAAGGACAAATTGTCCGAAAGAAGATCTACCGTCTTTAGTTTTAAAATTGAACAGTTTTAAGTTTAAATTGCGCCAGAAATGGTCTAAAGCTTATAGAATAAGATCAAAATTTTGAAAGATAATACGGAATGGCTCGAAAGTTTTATAGAATACAAAAAATATTGTATAGTTACACTCAAACGTGGACGCAAAACTTTAAGTTTTGAAGAAAATTCAGATTGTGTAAAAAGAAGAAAAACAGCTCCATTAAGGGAGTTTTCTGTAAACTTACTAACCTACTCAACTCAAATGAAGCTGCGGTCAACTGGTAGTAATAAAGCTGCCAAAATTCTAAAGGAAATTTCGAACGATCCCGGTAGAGCAGAAGTCTAAACTGAGGCAGTTAAAAAGTATGAAAATCCAGAGACTTCAACAAAAATAACTGCAGAGGAAGCTTTATCATTAATAACTGAAGCAAAGCTAACTAGGCATTAATATAATTTGGTACAACAAAATGCGAAAAATAGATTTCCGTGCTATTCACATGTACAAAAAGCAAAAAAAGATTGCTACCCAGAGAAAAATCTTTATTTCCATCACTGACATTTGTGCCAAAATAACTTTACAGGGTTTGTTAAACCATACCACGACAAGGCTAATGATGTCAATAAAAGATGTTCTGGAAACCAGACCTGAAGCTGGTTCCCAAAACCTCTATTTAATATTAAAATGGGGCATCGATGGCACAAATGCCAGTGAATATAAGCAGAGTTTTGAAACTCCTAATAGTAATGATGGCAGTCTGTTTTTCACATCTCTGATACCGATTCAATTATATTCTGGCAAGAGCAAAGACCATATTTTATGGCGAAATCCGAGGCCAAGCTCTACCAGGTATTGGCGACCTATCCGCTTTTGTTTTGAACGCGAATCGGTCGACAGTACCAAGGCTGAAAAAGAAAAAGTTGATAGAGAGATTCAATCTTTAGTTCCATCAACTTTTTCTTTTAAAGGCCAGCAATATACAATTTATCATACGCTAGTTTTCACTATGATTGATTGCAAAATTTGCAATTCAATTACGACTAATAAATCAACACAAAGATGTTATATATGTGACTTAACCTGTAAAGACTTTAATAATTTAGAAAAGTGCATGACATTTTAAACAACCAGTTAATTTCTTTAGATCCTTTTATTACGAGCCTCAGGAAGCTGCCTCAGAAAAAATTTAAACAAATTCCTTCAGAAGTTAAAAATTTGCTTAAAACACCAAAAATTGATATATCAGAAGACAATACAAGTAGCTCAGATTTTGATTAGGTATTAATTAGGTATAGACAGTGTTGTATTATTATGTAGTTATTACTTACTTTATATTCTATTGTTATTTATTATATTCACACGTTTATTATATCAAATTAAAATTTAAAAAAAAGTTAATTCACTTTTTTATCTTTTTGTGTCATTTGATTTCCATTTTAAACGTTTCAAAAGATATTTAATTATAAAATAATTTCGATCACAAAATCGTATCAAATACCCCACTGTGCGGCGTCCTGGTTTTCTGTTCGAAGTACGGTAGCTAATGAGCGTTACGGTCAGACCGCGGGCGAAGGGTACGGGGCGCCGGTGTTTGTATTTTGCCACGGCTTTTAAATGCGCATGTTCGTCCACCCACTGCGAGAGGTCGTAAAAATCCGAAAAAGGTTCTTGCCACTGCGGATCTAAATGTAGGTTATCTATGATTGAAATATCCAAATGTTTTTTGCACAATTATGCTTGGCAAATAGTTTCATGGCTAATAATTAAAAATCAGGACCGCCCTCTGCGGTCTTGTGTTCTTAGTTTTAAACTAGAAAAGAATTGTGCTTAAACTATCTTGGACAGTTTATTTGATTAAATATATAAGTGTATTAATATAATTACAAATTTCCTTTCAGTTCCTTCGCTATAAAAAATCGGTGTATCATATCTTGTTCAAATGTCAAAGGTTTATTTGAAATTAAAAAGGACTTTAAATTATACCAAGAGAAAATAAAGACAATTATAAAAAAAATATGCAAAAACTTATTTTATGCTTTTATAAGTAATCACTATAAATCTAATAAATGAGTTACGATTTGTCTTACTTTCTCTCTATAAAAAATTATATATCATCTCTTGGTAAAATGTGAAATTCAGTATAAACTAAGTTTTATAAAACTCATTGTTTTATTTTAAATTTAAAATTTGTAGGAACATTTCAAATTTTTAATTTTAAACTTTAAAAGGTTAATACCTGAGAACTGACCACTTCACCAAATATGTGTTAACGTGTTGGTGTTTTGTCCAAACAAACGGAATGTTACTGAGTTTTTATTTTATTTAACTTCAATGAAAATATACGACTTTTAAACTACGAAAAGTTTTTAAAAGTTAGAAGAACTCTTTAAGTTATGCCTGTCTTCGCCAAAGCTAACATAAACTTATATATCTCTAAGGCAGACGCAGCTTGTAGTAAATATCGTGACCAAAATACAAATCAAAACATTAGATATATTATAAAAAACCAGAGTATAATAAAAAATAGTAGTAATAATAAATATAACGTAAAAATATATTATGTTGAACTATTAAATACATTTCTTTGTGGCCAGAAACAGAACAACCATTTTTAAGACATAAATTTAAAAACTAGCTTTTACCTACGCCTTTTTTAACGTTAACAGACTTAAAGTTTAAAAAGATCATACCTACTTCTTCTTAAAAGGAAATCGTTTATTTGTTTTCGTTTTAATAAAATAGCTGCCTCAAATTATAATTTTTTTTATCTTAACATTTTTTAGGAAATGACCTTCTTTTTATAAGTTCTCTAAGCTATTAAAATAAATGACTACTTTAAGAAAACCAAGGATTTAAAACTTATTTTTAACACAATAAAACATATTTTATTATTATGTATATTTGTTATAAGCAATAAAATATGGAAAATAAATTCCCTATACATATTCTAAAAGAAAAATTTCCCCACACCGCTTTGGTTTTATAGTGGGAATGAAGGGATAACCAGTTATTTTTCACTGTCAAGCAAGCAGCTGAAAAATAACTGCTTAATAGGTCGTTTTCTTTTATAGAATCTAGTGGTCATTTATATTGCAAAATTTGGTGAAAAAAAAAAAACTGGCCTTTTTGTAATTAAATTGTATTATTTTCTCCATTACGACACAAACCAATTAGGAACAACCATTTTAATAAATATTGTTTAGTTCTTGTGAATAAATCACCAGTGCTATTTAGGAGTAAATATATTTTTGTCATTTATATCGAATGTCATTAATATAAAAAAATATAATTAATATAATTCTTTGTTGTTGGTTTTATTAAAAATTCTTTTAGGAAATAATCTAGCCTTATATTACACGACTTACAAATTTAACTTAAATAAACTATCCAAATATGTTTTGCATATTTGTATTTGGCAAATGGTTTCATATTATTATATAATAATTTAAAAACTCCACGACCGCCCTTTGCGGTTTTGTATTTTTAATAAATTCTTAATTATTTTATTTTCCATTATTTTTTAGAAAAATAATAATTTTTAAACTATATTGGACACTTTATTTTGTTCTTTTCATTTTATGTCATGTGATATAAAATATAAATCAATTTAATTTTTTTTTGTAAATTTTCTTTTAGTTCTTTTGCCATAAGAAATCGGTATATCATATCTTGGTGAAATGTCAAAGGTTTATTCGAAATTAAAAAAATACTCTTAATTATAGAAAAAGAAAATAGAGACAAATATAAAAAATACATAAAAGTTTATTTCATGCTTTATTAAGTAAATAACTTCTCTAATAAATGAGTTACAATTTGTCTTACTTTCTGTCTCTGCAAAAAATGGTATCCTTGGTGAAATGTAAAATTAAGTATGAACTAAATTTTTTATAAAACTCGTAGTTCTATTAAACTTGGTACCCTCATTATACAGGGTGTCTCACGGTCGATGGTATATTAGACGTTTACGGAAAACGGAACATTGGATGTTTTTAAAATTTTGGCAGCATAAGTAATGACTTGGGATCTAACGATCTAAAATATTTTTCACGATGCAGCGTTGCCGCTTATACCCAAAAGTGGCATCAACTTTGAAATTTTAAATGGAACCCCTGTACATTTTGGTATTTTTGTATTCTTCACTACTTTCTTAATATTTTTGTCTTATATTATTATATACCTATCTCTAACGGTTTTTAAGGAAATAATTATTTTCCACATTTTTTGTTCAAAACACATCTCTAAATAAAAAGCATTTTTTTTCGACGCAGGTATTTTTTTCCTACCGACACCTTGTCGCATACGATGTTGCCAATTGTGCGAGGGATATTGTTTGTCTGTTTTTCCTTGAAAAATTGTGATTAATAAGCAAGAATACGATTTTTTTAAAGACAGTTAATTAATAACTATAATGTATTGGTTCATTTTACGCTATTATACTCTGTTCACTATAAATTGAGAGAAACACCTACACAAAAAATGTATTTGATTGGTTTAAAAAGTCATGTAACCTTAGTTACCACAATAAAAAATATATTTTAATTGTTTAAAACTGCAGTAACCAGAGATACTTATTAGGTTTAGGTAGCATTATTAATTTATAGTGGCCAAAGTATAGACATATTTTTTAAATAGTTAAGGTGCTAAATTAATTTATTTTATGAATAAAAAGAAATAAGTTCAACTTATAGACATATTATTATGTTATAAAAAAACTTTTTGGCTTAACACCTTATAATTTAATAGTTTATGTAAATGAAAAAGCATTTAAGTAAAAATATTCCTTCGACTCTTTAATTTTTCAAAACACGCGCTAAACATTTTTCATATTAAAGCTGCGATTTTTCCAATATAAATAGAAAGTTTTAAAAAGTTGTTAAAATATTTTAATCCCAGCCAGCAGCCAGACTTCCGACAAACTAGCGTAAACTTATATATCTTTCAAACCAACACAGTCTGTAGTAAATCTCGTGACCAACATGCAAAACACAGCTTCGTCTTCTCTAAAGGAAATTACAAGAAATCGATGAGAGGCTTTAAAGTTTAAGAAAGGCAGATTTTCTATACAAGAATATTCAAGAAGAAAGCAAACTTTAAAAAAATTAGGATATGACTTGTTACCCAATAGAAAAAGGCAAATGCTAAAAAAAAAACAAACGTGCAAAAAATATATAAAATAAACATATTGTAACACAAATAAAAATAATTCTGCGTGTGTTTCTGGCACTTATAAGAAGAGCTCCTCCTTTTTATTAGAAGGGTATTGACGGTGAGATTTATATCTTATCGTTAAATATTTTTGTGCCAAATTTACTTCTTCAGGGATATCTCTTTTTCCCACCAAACTTCTTTTGTTTTTAATTGGATATTTAACCAATCTTTTACCCTGTTCCGTCAACGTTATCTAAGCACCAAAACATGCAGTTTTTGCATTTTACAGCACCTGTTTAGCAACGCGATAGTGACACCACGGACGTTATTTTTTACCAAAATTCGAGCTGGCATCATGAATCCTCGTAATCAGCATTTTATTCTGAACATAATTCTGCAAAAAAATCCATGAAAATAATTTTTAATACATTGGCGCCCCTACCACCTGGTCTAAACCTTATTATTTCTATTTTAAATGAGACACTCTATATAATTTTGCTCATTTGAACAGAAAATTATATTACGAATACCATGACATTGAATTTTCCATTTTCCCAAAAGTAACGTTTTTTAATTTGTTTTTTAGGTAAAATATATTGACGATAGTAAAAAAAACAGAAAAGACACAAATTTTTAAACCTTTAATGCAACATCAAAATTCTTCGTAAATTCTTTTTATAAAATTTTTAGAATCTTTTTGAAAAATCCGTTTTTAATACGTTGCTCAGCGACATAACGTCATACTAAATGCCACTAAAACTTGTTGATGTATTAAAACCCGCTATTCTGCTTAAAATTCCGGCAAACCATCAGGTTTTACGACCTCCATCAATATCACTTATTCTGGGAAAGGATAATTTCCTGCTGTCTTCCCCTTCAATCATCCATTTCCTTAGCAGGTTTTATCTAATATTGATCCTAATGTATTCATGCCTTGAATGTTTGTGCCTAGATTTACCAAAATATCCGAAAATATGTATTTTAAAGAAGTCTGAATATCGTTTTCACACACAATACAACGTGATATGAAAATTAATTGGTAATGTAGCTTTTATTATTTTTCTCCGTCAGATTCAATTTAGCATTTTTTTCTGTTTTTCACTACTTTTAGCTTACTAAATTGATCGGCTATAAGTTTGCTACACATGAGATTTTTTTAAAAGAAAAATGTTTAATGTTTTGCCCCGACACTCGCGTCTGCATGTTCGATAACCTAAAAAAATGTACTTATGTAATTCAAACAGTAATATAATCAGAAATTTGAAGTAAAATGCAATAATATCACCAAAAGTAAACTTGGCACAAAATGTCGAATAAACTTAAAGCAAAAAAATGTTGGGATGGATTTAATTCTTATTTTAAATGCAAAGTTTAAAAGATTTAGTTTTAAAAAAGTGATTACAGTTTCTTTTTTAAATTTGTAGCCCTTTTCATATTATGACATTTTGTCAAAATAAATTTTAAGATTGCCGGACATGCCGAGGCGATTACAAAAATTTAGAATTTGTTTTATTTCAAAAAAAAAAAAGATTTCGTACATTTTCACTTGCAAAATTATACAGTGTGTCAAAGTAAGTTGCGTCATATGGAATACATTTTTATTAATTAAAAAGATTTTTTTATGTTAAAGTTCTGCATTGTTCAGGACCTAAATTTTAATTATCAGATATCAGATTGCATTAGTCGTCTACGAGGTCTATTTTTGCTAAGGATTAAAAACCTGTATTTTTGCGAATATCAAATATTATTATAAAGAAAACATATATAAAATTAAAAATTATTTACAAAAAAACCTGTTTGTATTTTATTGCACTGTGCATTGTTTTAACTTTGATACCAATAATTATAGAATGTATTAAAGTAACGTACAAACCTAAATTGTTTACTATTATCGCAGATTTTTTTCAAAAAAATTGATTATTTAAAAGTAACTTATAATTTTAAACATATATTTAAGATAATAATTTTTGATATTAGCTAATATAAAGGTACTTTATTACTCTTAAGCAAAAATTACATTTTCGGCCAAACTTCGAAGATAATTTAAGCCATATCCTCACTTTTAAGATGTAACAAGAACTTGTTGCTAATACATATTTCTATAACTTGTTGACAGTTTTAAAACGTCCTTATTTAAATATTTAAATTGAAGACAACAAGCAAAATTTTTGTAATCTATTCCAAAAACAACTAGACAATACTGTGTAAATTTTAAAAACGTTAATGTGAACTAGTCGCAACAGGTTGTCACAACATTCTTGTCAACATTTTTTGATCTTATACGCTCACCGACAATTAACAAAAACACTTTATGCTTTTGAATAAAACTTTAAAAACCTGTTAGATACCATTTTTGATAACAGTTTTGAGTAGCAAGTGGGGACGCGGCTTCATATAATTTAATATCTGATGGTTGCTTTTTAGATTTTGGACTATGCAAAACTTTTTATAAAGAAACACTTTTTGTCGTAAAGTTAATAATAAACAAGTTTCCTATATGACGCCAACTTACGTAGACTACTTATTTAACTCAATTAACTACAATAAAGATTTTTTGGGTCATTCAGAACAAAATTTTACATTTTTATACCCAAACTTATTTATTATCTGCAACGTACAGCCCACTCGAATCTAAATTATCAAGATATAAACCTTAGGAGTCCTCTAACGACAACTATGTCGTTTAGAAACTTTATTTACTCCCTTGAGCAATACTAATTCCAAGAATATTAGGCGAACAAAAGTAACACCGCATTTTTAGGATTTTATCCTCGTATTTTTGTTTATTAAAAAAATAAATATTATATGTCGCCACATCATTTGCTGGTCAATGTATCACCTATTTTAGACTAGACAAAATAAGATTTTCTACATTCCTATCAGCATCATTATATTTAACTTAATTTATTACAATAAAGGTTTTTGGGTCATCTAAAACAAAATAATACATTTTTTAAACGTACCTTTTCTATTTATTTATTATCTGCAACATACAGCCCCCACGAATCTGAGTTATTAAGATATGAACCTTAGGAGTCCAGTAACGGCAACTAAGCCGTTAAGAAACTTTTATTTACTCGCTGGGGCAACATTAAATCAGGCGAAGAGAAGTTACGCTGCAGTTTTCATAATTTCACCCTGGTGTTTTAATTTTTTTTATATAATAAATGTTTTATATCTCGCGACATCATTGCTGGTTTATGTACCACTTGTTTATTTTACTTAATTTATTACAATTAAAGTTATTTTTGGGTCATGTAAAACAAAATAATACATTTTTATAAGGTATCCTATTTATTTATTATCTGCAACGTGCAACCCACACGAATCTAAATTATCAAGATATGAACCTTAGGAGTCCTTTAACGGCAACTAAGCCGTTTAGAAACTTTTATTTACTCCCTGGGGCAACATCAAGTCCAAGATTATTAGGCGAAGGGAAGTTATACCGCATTTTCGCTGCAGCCTGGAAAAGGTGGGAAAATAGAACACAATAGTTGTTTCATAGGTTTTATTACTGAAGTTGGGATGATACTAAAATTTAATGACTATAGAATATCCGTTTTGGAGCTTTGAAGCTCCGAAGGTAGGTTTTTGAAAATTACACTTGGAACGTTTTAAAATACTATAGGTTTAATTATGTTGGGTGTCTCGGGAGTTATACAGTGACTGAAAAAATTGTTGAACCATATGAAAAACTTTTTAAATTTTTATTTCTAAGAAATAAATATTCTTAATAAATATCCCTGCATATACCAAAACACGGATGGCACTTTAAACACATATTTGCATACAGGGTGTTTCTGAACAAATGCGACAAATTTTAGGAGGTGATAAGGAGTAGTTTGCTTTCTAAACATAGGATCAAAAGTCAATTCCTAGGAAGACATAATGAAAAAAATAATTTTCTTTGTCTTCAAAATGAAAACAGAATTATGTTTATATACGAAGTAATTTCAAAAAAAATATTACAAATGCCCCAGTACTTAACAGCAGAAATATTTGTGTAAATATTGATTTGTTTATAAAATAAAATTTCCCGTCCTGGCACGTTATGATTCCTATTTTATTTTTTATTTCAAGTTTGTAAGTTAAGTAAAAAGTTTTTAAATAAATAAGGCCAATCAAACTTAAATTTTTAAGGTAAGTACTCTTGGTCTTAGTCTCTCTTTAAATCCGGTTAGCATGAGCGATAGGACTTATCTATGTTTACCACTTTCAATAATTCTTTAAAAATGCAAAAATATTTAAAAAAAATTAATTAAAATATATTCTAGAATTTAATTATTCTAACGATTTTTTCGCCATTTTTGTACCGCGTTATCTATCTAATGGTCGACTTTTGACCCAATGTTTATAAAGCAAACCACCACATGTTTTAAATAACAAATGTCCTTCCAAAATGTGTCGCTTTTTTAGAAACACCCTGTAGGTATACAAGGTAGATACTAAATTTATTTAGCATAAAAAATACTATCTCTATTTTTAAATTTAAAACAAAATAACATTTGGAAAAGTTGTTTAGAATTAAAAGTTGTTTAAAGTTTATTTGTTTTTTGGGAGATTACGTTTACACAAAATAATATTTGGCTTTTCTCCAAAATAAAAAGTTTATTTAACATTTTAGGAAAATTTAAACTTTTTATATAAGGTAAATACACTAGTAATTGACACCTTGTTAGTAGTTGACATCTCACCAATTTATCAAATAAAATAAGACTTTTAAAAAGGTTTTCAATATTTTCTCAAGTCTCAAAACCATCTAGCACCATCTGTGCGCCAACTCTCAAGTTACAGAACTTATTCAGTGACAATCCGCAATTTGGCGCCAATTTTCCGTCGCTGGATCTTGTGACATTCAGTTGCTGTGAATTTTGCTAAACAGTAGTGATAAGAAGGTAAATATTTGAAATATTTGATTATTCAATTAAAGTTTGCATGATCCTAGTTGTAAGTGTATAATTTGGTAGTGTAGACATCAAAGTTATTGTGTGTATTTGTAAGAAATATATTTCTAACCTGCAAAAGGGTAATAAGCTTGGTGTCATGCACTAACACAGGTAAATATGCAATTTTAGTAGTTGACATAAATGTCAAGTACTAGCATATTAAGCAGATGACCTTTTTCAAGGTTTTTCGCCTGTATTTATTCAGTATTTAAGTGACCCTACTTCCATTTTTAATAATATAACTGTAGAGTCACTAATTCTAGTAGTTGACACCATGTCAATTACTAACATTCTAAGATGTCATCTGTCAAAACGTGTATTTTTAAATTAGAAATGCCGCCCGTCAAAGGACAAATGTTTAAGTACAGCGAAGCTGATATGGAGAAAGCAATAGAGGAAGTTCTAAGAGGGCAACCAGTGTCAACAACTGCTAAAAAATATGGTATACCTAGAATGACATTGTTATACAAATCAAGAGGTACAACTCCTCGCAAGCCGAAAAATGGGACCACAGCCATACTTGCAGCCACAACAAGAAAGAATACTTGTAAAATGGATTATTGATGTAGCAAAAGCCGGATTTCCAATACAGCCTCATCAGCTGATGAGTAGTGTTCAGGTAACTTTTATGTACCTTTCTATTTTAACTTATTAAAAGTTTTTAGAATTCACATTAGAAGCCATCCATAAATTACATCACACGTTAATGGGGGTGGAAGGTATCATCCTAATGTGACATAGTCTGACAAGGGGAGGGGGATCAAAAGCTTTGTGACTACACATGTTAAAAATAAAAATAGCAAAACACGAAATTTATGTGTGAACAAAAAAATTAAACATTTTTGGAACTTAATTTATTAATCCAAATTATACATGGGGAGGGGCGCCAACTAAAGGAATGAAGAAGAAATTTGAAGGTAAAGACGTTTTTTTCTTGACCCGACACTGAGGGTTTAAATGGGTTTTATGCATAAATTAATCTTTTTTTAGATGCTTATGGCGGAACTGAAGCAACCAAATCCTTTTAAAGAAAATAAACCAGGAAGAACTTGGCTTACAGGCTTTTAAGAAGAAATCCTGAAATAAGTAGTATAGTCGCTCAAAATCTGACATCAACAAGATCAGCCATAAAAAAGAAGCTATCGAAAAATGGTTCTGTGAGGTATACACATACCTTCAAGAAAATAACTATGAAGGAATCTTGGAAGACCCTACCAGAATATTTAATGCTGATGAGACAGCATTTTTCCTAAATCCTAAAGGTGGTAAAGTATTGGCAAGAAAAGGAGATAAGACCATTTATCAGCAAATTAACCCAGATGAGAAAGAATGTCTTACAGTCCTTATAACAGGTAATGCTGCAGGTCAAATGGTTTCTCCAATGGTCATATTTAAATACGAGAGGATTCCGAAAGAGTTAGCCTTTAGCGTTCCTGAGGAATGGGGCATTGGTAAGTCAGAGAATGGATGGATGACTGGACAAACTTTCTATGAATTTATCACAAATATTTTTGAAAAATGGTTGACCAAGATGGGAATTCTGCGTCCAGTTATTCTTTTCATTGATGGACACTCATCTCATCTGACGTTACATACCAGCAAATTTTGTTCTGAAAAAGGAATTATTTTAGTGGTTCTGTACCCAAATGCCACCCACTTGCTTCAGCCTATGGACGTCGCCGTTTTTCGATCCTTGAAAGGAGGTTGGAAAGATGCTGTTCATCAGTGGCGAATTGATCATTGTGATTTACCAATTTTAAGAAAGGTTCACTTTTGCCCCCTCTTAAAGACAGTATTAGCAGAAAGAGTTACACCGACCATTTTAAAAATGGTTTCCGAAAGTGCGGCTTAGTTCCCTGGGACGTCAATGCTATTACGTTTCCAAATGAGAAAGTCGATGTTGAAAAAAAAGAACAGCAACTTCAGGAACTAAAAAATGGCATTTATTTCTTGGAAAAATACATAGAAAAGGACAAAATAACATTATTTAAAACAAGCGAGAATTGGAATGGTGACAACCAGGACCTATCACTTTTACTTTTTATAAGAATATTTGCAAAAATTTCAGCAAGCTTGATAATGAAATTAAACTGCAATCAAAAAATTATACACAAGATGATATAGAAATGGATAATAAGGTGTCTAGAGATGTAGAAACCAATAATGTTCAACGAAATGATACTACATTTGAAAATTCAGTGGAAAACATTATGGACAAAACCATTGTACAATTAAATCACAGACCTCAGGTAGGTGATGAAGTTACACAGATAACAGATTCCTCCACTGGTATATTGGAAAAAACAAGTGTTAAAATATCAGCAATTTTAAAATTAAATACCACACCAATCAAACAAAACAATAAATCCGATCAATTACCAACATCTTCTGAACCATTAAATCTGGTTTCTTCAACGCTACAGCTATCTGGGCCTTCTGCCATAACAACGGAACCACCTGTACCTGAAGAAATTGTGCCATCCTCTTTTAAACGTGTGTTGTTTTGGCCTGAACCCAAACAGCTAACAGTAAAGAAAAAAGGGTAGTAGAAAAAGTACCTGCTGTAGCCAGCTCAAAAGAATGGCAGAATTACCACGAAAGTAAAGAAAATAAGAAGAGAAGATTATTGGAAGAAAAAAGAAAAGGCTGAAGAGAGGCAAAAGAAAAAGGAACAGAATGACATTTTAAGAAAAGAGAAGCTTGAACAGCGTAAAAAACACAAAATTGATCAAAAAATCGTCATAAAAAAGCGCAAGCCACCTACAAAGAAGATACAATATTCATCCAGCAGTGAGGACGATGAATCCTGGGCTGAATCAGGTAGCAGTATAGATGATATATCTTCCGAAGAACATCAAACTGATGATGAAATGGAATTATCTGGCTCCCCTAATTATAACCAGGGTGAATATGTATTGGTCAAATTTCCAGGAAATGTAAAAGAACATAAATATGTGTGCATTATTCAAAAGCTCTTCCAAAATAATGAGGCTGAAGTTTTAGCTATGAATTATTGTGATGAAACAAAAACTGTGTTTAAACCAAATGATGCAGACGTTAGCGTCATAAAATATAACCAAATATTAAACAAGCTACCAAATCCAGAAATAATTATTTCTGGAGACAGACTAAAATATCAGTTTCCAAATCCTATAAACGTTGACGGTTAATAATGTTGTATTTGTAATCTTAATAAAATATTTTACACTCTGGAGTAAAAATGTTGTTTTTTTGTTTAATGTCAATTACTAGTACTTTGATGCGTCAACTACTAAAAAAATGTTTTATTACAAATGTCAACTACTAACAATTTTTTGTATTTTTTGTAAATTTTATAAAAAATGCTGTGTGTCTTAGATTTTCAAAATATTTGATGTTATCACATTCACAAGGAAATAAACTATGTGCCCTTGCTATGTTTTTTCTAGAAAATGTTGATAATACAGATATAATGGCAAAAAATCAATTTTTGTTGCATTATAATGTCAACTACTAGTGCGTTTACCTTACCATGAAAAAACATTCTGTCCTTGCATAATATAATAAAAGTTAAAACTACTTTAAAAGAAATAAATAACTAAAAAATTTTAATTTAAAATTACTTACATTACAAAAAAGGTTTTAAAGTCTAAACACAGGTTCATTAGCTCTAGTAAAAATTATTTTAATCTACTAAAATAAAATCTTAACAAGACGCCAGAACGTTAACTGGGCTAATGGTTGCGTCTCAAAAATGTGGAAAATAGTTTATCAAAAAATGTGGTAAACAGTTTACAAAAAAACTTGCTGCTAAACTGGCTAAAAATGTGAAAAAAACTTCTTATTTAAAAAATATTATTATATTTATATTATAATTAACTTTTTCTGGAGAAAAACCAAATATTAATATGCTAAAAGTTGATAATATTATTTAAAAAAACGGTTTATTTAAAAATATAACATACTTTTCTAACTTACTTCCTAAAACGAATTAATTGCACTAGGTTTACCCTTTTAAATAATCTTTTTGTCATTAATTTTAAAAAAGACAACAAAATGTTGTTATTATTAAAGTACTTATTTCAATAAATTTAGGTCATTTAAACTAAAAAAGACATAAATTTATATACAGTGTATACAGTGTAAGGCTTTTGCGGCCATCTTCTGCTAAACTTAAGTTTTTTGGGCTATTCGGCCGTCGGTCGTTGTAGATTTTGTATCCTTGACGTTTCGACAACATCCTCGGAAGGTTCCTAGCAGACATCAATTTATGTATGTTTTATATTCAATTAAGCTAAAATGTTAAAGTCCCTTTTAAAAAATGTTTTACATTATTTTTTTCTTATGATGGAGGCTTTTACTTTAAGAGAATAATATATTTTGTTTAATTTTTAAATAAACAGTTTTTTTTTTAATTATAATATAACTTTTACTTTTCAAATAATATTCTGATTATCATTGTATTGTTTTTTCTTATGCTGAAGTTGTAAATATCCATCCACTAACTACGTTTACATTACAGAATTTTATTTAAATTTTGATCAGCGTTTTGTAGGCTTAAGAATATGCAAAGATTTTTTGTTAAGAATAAGACTAAAAAAGAAAAATTAAAAAGTTTTGAATAAATAAAAAATTTTTAAAACAATATAAAGAAAAACCCCCAAAAACCCAAAAAATAAAAGTAAAATAATTAACTAGAAAAATTAAAAATCAATGTTTCGGTGTCAATTCTGCCACCGTTGTTAAGATAAAATTGAAAAATTTAAAAGGTAACTATTATTTAAGTCTAAAATTGTAAAATTTTAGATTTAGTTTCTAGAACATTTAAAAAAAACGTTTGACATTAAATGTATTTTTTTTTGTGTCATGCGTGATATACATTTTTGGGTAGGTATTTATACAGTTATTTACAACATACAACAATTTGTTTAAACCCTTTAATGCTTTTAAATATTTAACTTTCTGAAAAATATCTTGCAAATAAAATGTTTAATTTATTTAAACGTTAATTAAATTACCGCCAAAAATATTACAAAATTTTCATTATACTAATTATTACCCGAGGGACAAAGGGAGAGTTATAAAAATATTATATAAAATTTCCATTACACAAATGCGTCCTGTGGGTCCAGTAAGGCACGGCCTCAAGCAAACCGCTCAACATTCGGCACTACCAAGTAATTACGCTGATTACAGGGCATTTGGTTGACGTTTGTCACCCTTTTATGAATGATAAAGTTCATTATTTTTTAAAATTTTACCTGACAGGGGTTCCAAAGTGGCAGGGAAAAACATTGCTGATAGAACCAACAAAATTTTTAACTCAAAATTTTTATATAGGAAATGTATAGTAGGTAAATTAAAATATTTAGTATCGAAATAAAAAATATCTGTAGTTGTGTTTAAAAAATAAAAATTTGTAAAATACTATACTAATCATTTATTCCTTTATTTAAAAAAGTATAATATAGTTGCTATAAAGGAAAGTAAATGGCTTGTAGACCGTCTTAAAAACTAACATTGATAATAATTTAAGATTTAAAACTATAAAACAGTTGTACTTTAAATCGTATTTTCCGGCATACAGCGAGCGGACAGGACAGCAGCGCGGCATTGGGCCATATGAATAAAAATAAAGAAGGATTTACTTTAAACGTATGATCACTTGCTTACAAGTGCGAGTATTTACTTATAGAAATGTGCTGCTGCTATTCAGTAGCGTTTAAAGTAAATTCTTCTTTATTTCTATATTATGATCAATACCTTTTACTTATAAGCAAAGGCATTTGATTCTTTTTATTCATATGGGCCATTGTCGCGTTGTAATACATAAAAGCTTCCGCAACATAGCTAGCGGCGACGGGACAGCAGCGGGACATCAGCGTGTCAATGTCATAGGAAAACACGTCTGTGACCGTGAAATGTATTTATTTAATTTAGTTAACATTCAAATTACATTCGAAAATTAAACCAAAATTAGTAAGGTACATTTAAGATATTATTTGTAAAAAGGATTACGTTTGGCACCACTGCACTGTTAATTGTTTTTATTTAAATTTTATTTTTCTAGAAAAAAATGGAATGTAAAAAATATTTAAACCTATTTTAACCTTTATAAAATTTAATTTGTTTTGTACATCGTACAGGTTGTGTGTAAATTCAAGTATTTTAATTGAAAAATCATTTGTTTGTGTGTTATACGAAACTGTACCTCGTTTTAGGGGCTTAAATTTGACTAATTATAACTTACTGATATAAACGGCTATTTACTATCTTGCGTTGTTTACTTATCACAGACTTTGCATCGTTTTAGATTTTAAATAAAATTTAAAATATACCATACCTTGATACATTTAAAAATTAAAAATTAACAATTGTATTTATTAACTGAAATAGCGCAAAACCATTTATAATTCAATTATACAAATAAGAATAAAATATTTCTATTAAATAGTGGGTATTTATTTCAAAATTATCCAGTTAACAAAATGGGCCTAAATCATAAATTATTTTATTTTAAATAAATTTTAATTTGTATAAAATGTAATAAAAAAAAACAGTTTTAGCGAATATACCAATAATAGGGAGCCACTCTCTATACATTTAAAAAAATTGACCTAAGATAATAAATACCATGTTGCAAACTTTAGACGGGTCTGTACAGACTATAAAAGACTCCTTTTTCTCGTGACTACTTAATCCAAAATTTGAAGTTTTATCGCATTCTATGGCACTCTGGCTTTAAAATTAAGAATTGAGAGGTTAGATATCAAAAAGTAACAAATTGAGTGTTTTTGTACTCGTAATGTCATTTCTGTTTAAGTAAGTAAAAATATACCATGGTCCCATTTAAAATATAAAAGTTTGGGTCGTTTCTGGTTAAACCTGAAGTAATAGAAAACAACGAAATATGTAAAACAATGCACATTTATGTTTTATATCTATATTAAAAATTTTATCTTATTATTTTAAAAATTAAAAAGTTATAGAGGTGAGCCACCGTTTGGATTGGTAGCTAACTAGCACCGTTTCATGTTAAGTTTACACCTTTTAGAAAACTGCTGCTAATTTTACCTAATGGCTTATAAACATTACCAAATCGTTCCTAATTAAATCAAAAACAGGCAAACACGGATATGCAGGTACGTAAATTAGTCACACATTTTAACAAAATTCGTTACTTGAATTTAGGTATACAGACTGTTACAAATTCAAGGCCCATCATTAGGTACCCGAAAAGGGTAAGAGATACAGGTTTGATTAAACTGGTGCAATTTGCGCATTTTAATGCCTAACAATATTTGGTTTAAAATATTTAAAAATTAACAGTTGTTTCGAATTTTGCTTAAGAGTTTTTATTTAGTTTTTCTACTAACCACTCAGTTAAGCAAAATCCAGTTAAAGCGAAAGTTAGCAGTAACATCAGCCAATGGTACGTCGTAAGGCGATGTTAGGCTAACCGATGTTACACTGAATAAGGCACTCATTGCTTGATGTTGAGGCCAAGAGTTCTCAATCATAAGGAAAAAAATGTATCTTAATCCTCTTACCCTTCAAGCTTCATGCTTAACGTCACCAGACTTTAGAAGCATGTTCCTGGCACCGGAAATAGAGTATTGACACATAGTCGGCACTACCTTACTATGCTAATAGCTCTCCTTCATCGTGCACAAAAGCGGGCCATTTAGACATTTTAACATCTAAGCGATGTTGTGTGTGTGTAGACCTTTTCGTTTTGCTTTGGACTCTTCGGACGGCTAGATTTTACCCGTGACGACGTACTTCTAACATTATGTTGTCAGTATCCGACCTTGTGTCAAAAAGCTACCGAAGTAGTTTACTTTGCAGCTGTCGTTTTACAAGTGGTGACTGACCACTGTGAATATACGTAACTTATAATTGCTTCCTACAAAATTCAATATTAAATTTCAGATCCGATGCTTGAGCCACTGATATTAAATAAATTTCTTAAATCTACTCTCAAACATGTCCACTTGTCCAAATATCAAAATATCTTGAATCTGATTGCACCTTTAAAAAAACTGTGCTACTTTTATGTAGTATACAGAGCATCCAATATTATGTGGGCAATCCATCCAAATTTATATAGAATACATAAAAAAATGTGAAAAGTTCCTATATTTTTTTCCTGAAGCCCCTCCTTACAGAGATATGTGCCCTTTAAAGGACGCCGCTGAAAACAGGTTTTCCTTATACGACTTTTATAGAACTTGATATACTGTTTTTTTTAATATGATAAATACAAGTTAGGACTGCTTAGTAGATATGCAATACCGTTACGGTGGCAATAAGGGTAGTTTTCCCATAAGAAATACATGGGGAAAATTTCAGGTCCAATCTGCATTTTTATGACCATCTCAACCCTTAACCCAAAATAGGGATGATTTTAAACCACGTGGTAGATAGGGGTAGTTTTTATAGATGGGGCACCAGGACGTGTTATCGCGCTAGCGCGCTGCCTTGCGCATTCACCATCGTAGGGGTAGATGGCGGTTTGAGGGACCTCCACCCCCGGGGAGCTTATTATCTCAAGATCTCTGACGTCAGAGCAATTATTTAGGAATCTTGCGCAACTCCATATTTAGGGTACAGCGCATGCGTTAAGGAATCAAGGGCGTGACCACGGCCTGTCACCTGTCACCTGTCAAATAGTAAATGTCACTTGCCAAATACCACATGTCAATATTATACGTGACGTCATTTCGTACAGCCCTAGATCGATTGGTAAACCCGACAACACCTGCATGTATCTTACGCATACGGCTACATAACCTAGAAATAATTATGATTTATTGACTCATCTTATGGCGCTAAAAATGACGTCAACATAACCTAGAAATATTTTAAGATTGATTAACATAACCTCAAAATTTTACACGCACGTGGTTTATAAAACATGACGACAAAATGGTGAAGGTAAAAATAATTATAATCAATAAAAATACAGTTAGTCGGTAAAAATACAATTAACGACTTACAAATATTTAAAAATAATAAAATAATAATTTTTGTATATTTTCTAAATTAACCCTAAAATAAGACTTAAGGGTATTTTTAAAAATATTTTATAAAAGGGATCATGAAAGATCGTTATCAGCCGGGGTACCGAAGGTACTTTTTCCGCTATTTGCGCAAACTTTACTATAATGGTTTAGCCAGAAAATGAGTTTTAGGGTCTGCGCATGTTGCCAATGTGGCTTAAACAGTTTTTGACGTATATTTCGGCTTCTAGTAGACCAATTTTAGTTATTCTTTTTTTAAACAATTTATTTTTAATAAGCCTATAAATATTAGTGCTAAAAATTTAAATAATTATGTTATTTGAGTGTAAATAGGGCCTTAACAGTTTTTAACGTATATTTAGGTTTCTAGTAGACCGATTTTAGTTGTTCTTTTTGCTAATAATTTAATTTTTATAAATCAACAAATATTAATACTAAAATTTTTAATAATTATGTTATTTGAGTGTAAATAGGGCCTTAACAGTTTTTAACGTATATCTTGGCTTCTAGTGGTTTGATTTTAGTCATTCTTTTTTAAACAATTATTTTTAATAAATATACCACTAATTTTTTAAATAAATATGTTATTTGAGAGTAAATAGGGCCTTAACAGTTTTTAACGTATATTTTGGTTTCTAGTAGACCGATTTTAGTTGTTCTTTTTGCTAATAATTAAATTTTTATAAATCTACAAATATTAATACTAAAATTTTTAATAATTATGTTATTCTAGTGTAAATAGGACCTTAACAGTTTTAACGTATATCTTGGCTTCTAGTGGTTTGATTTTAGTCATTCTTTTTTAAACAATTATTTTTAATAAATATATTAACACTAATTTTTAAATAAATATGTTATTTGAGAGTAAATAGGGCCTTAACAGTTTTTAACGTATATTTCGGTTTCTAGTAGACCGATTTTAGTTGTTCTTTTTGCTAATAATTTAATTTTTATAAATCTACAAATATTAATACTAAAATTTTTAATAATTATGTTATTTGAGTGTAAATAGGGCCTTAACATTTTTTAACGTATATCTTGGCTTCTAGTGGTTTCATTTTAGTCATTCTTTTTAAACAATTATTTTTAATAAATATACCACTAATTTTTTAAATAAATATGTTATTTGAGAGTAAATAGGGCCTTAACAGTTTTTAACGTATATTTTGGTTTCTAGTAGACCGATTTTAGTTGTTCTTTTTGCTAATAATTAAATTTTTATAAATCTACAAATATTAATACTAAAATTTTTAATAATTATGTTATTCTAGTGTAAATAGGACCTTAACAGTTTTAACGTATATCTTGGCTTCTAGTGGTTTGATTTTAGTCATTCTTTTTTAAACAATTATTTTTAATAAATATATTAACACTAATTTTTTAAATAAATATGTTATTTGAGAGTAAATAGGGCCTTAACAGTTTTTAACGTATATTTCGGTTTCTAGTAGACCGATTTTAGTTGTTCTTTTTGCTAATAATTTAATTTTTATAAATCTACAAATATTAATACTAAAATTTTTAATAATTATGTTATTTGAGTGTAAATAGGGCCTTAACATTTTTTAACGTATATCTTGGCTTCTAGTGGTTTCATTTTAGTCATTCTTTTTTTAAACAATTATTTTTAATAAATATATTAACACTAATTTTTTAAATAAATATGTTGAGGAAAAAAAATAAGGCCTTAACAGTTTTTAACGTATATTAAATACAGGGCTGCTTTTTTTGGAAATACAGGGCTGTTTTTAGAAGCTCTGGGAGCTGTTTTTTTAAATACAGGGCTGTTTAGAAATACATGGGGCTGTTTTTGAAAACTTACAGGGCTGTTTTTGGAAAATACAGGGCTGTTTTTGGAAATACAGGGCTGTTTTTAAATACAGGGCTGTTTTGGAAATACAACAGGACTGTTTTTGAAATACTGGGCTGTTTTTTAAAAATACAGGGCTGTTTTTACAGAAATACAGGGCTGTTTTTTGAAAATACAGGAGCTGTTTTTGAAGAAAATACATTCAGAGCTCTGTTTTTTAAAAAAGCTGATTGCCATGTTCTAAAAAACGGTGCCGTATTTTAAAAAACGGTGCCGTATTTTAAAGCTGGAGTTGCCGTATTTTAAAGAAACGGTGCCGTATTTTAAAAAACGGTGCCGTATTTTTAACTTGATTGCCGTATTTTAAAAAACGGTGCCGTACATTTAAAAAACAGTGGCCGTATTTTTAAAAACGGTGCCGTATTTTAAAAACGGTGCCGTATTTTTAAAAAAACGGTGCCGTATTTGAAATACAGGGCTGTATTTTCAAATACTGGAAGGTATTCAACTGTTTATTTGCTGTTTATATTTAATTACCTGTTCATGTTTAGACTTTTGCGCTGGTGTCATAATTGTAAATACATATTATTAGATAAATGGGTCCAGAGGAGACCTGGTCAGTCTGTCGTAGACATTCAAAGTGAAACATTGTGTAGCTTAAAAATCATTAAATCTATCCTAAAATGTCTGTTGTATCTAATACAGATTTCTACACACTCTAAACATCAACGAAGTAAATCCTTTGTTTCCAAGTAAAGTTGCCGAGGATTACGAGCAATGCAATCAAGAATGGTATCATTTACTACTAAACAGAAGTTGATTTTTGAAAAACAGCCCAGTATTTCAAAAACAGTCCTGTATTTCCAAACAGCCCTGTATTTAAAAAAACAGCCATATTTCCAAAAAACAGCCCTGTATTTCAAAAACAGCCCTGTATTTTCAAAAGAAACAGCCCTGTATTTCTAAAAACAGCCCTGTATTTTTAAAAACAACCCAGTATTTCCAAAAACAGTCCTGTTTCAAAAGCAGCCCTGTATTTAAAAAACAGCCCTGTATTTCCAAAAACAGCCTGTATTTCCAAAAACAGCCCTGTATTTTCAAAAACAGCCCTGTATTTCTAAAAACAGCCCTGTATTTTTAAAAACAGCCCTGTATTTCTAAAAACAGCCCTGTATTTCCAAAAACAGCCCTGTATTTCTAATACTTACGTTAAAAACTGTTAAGGCCTTATTTACTCTCAAATAACATATTTATTTAAAATTAGTGTTAATATATTTATTAAAAATAATTGTTTAAAAAAGAAACTAAATGAAAAGAACACAGAAGCCAAGATATACGTTAAAAAATGTTAAGGCCCTATTTACACTCAAATAACATAATTATTAAAAATTTTTAGTATTAATATTTGTAGATTTATAGCAAAAAAAGAACAACTAAAATCGATTAGAAACCGAAATATACGTTAAAAACTGTTAAGGCCCTATTTACTCTCAAATAACATATTTATTTAAAAAATTAGTGTTAATATATTTATTAAATAATAATTGTTTAAAGAATGACTAAATGCAAACCACTAGAAGCCAAGATATACGTTAAAACTGTTAAGGTCCTATTTACCTAAGAATAAAAAAATTTTAGTATTAATATTTGTAGATTTATAAAAATTTAATTATTAACAAGAACAACTAAAATCGATTATACGTTAAAGGCCCTATTTACTCTCAAATAACATATTTATTTAAAAAATTAGTGGTATATTTATTAAAAATAATTGTTTAAGAGCCATTAAAACCACTAGAAGCCAGATATACGTTAAAAGCTGTTAAGGCCCTATTTTGCACAAATAACATAATTATTAAATTTTAGTATTAATATTTGTTGTTGATTTGTAAATTATTAGCAAAAGAACAACTAAAATCGGTCTACTAGAAACCTAAATATCGTTAAACTGTTAAGGCCCTATTTACACTCAAATAACATAATTATTTAAATTTTTAGCAGCACTAATATTTATAGGCTTAGTAAAATAAATTGTTTAAAAGGCAACTAAAATTGGTCTACTAGAAGCCGAAATATACGTCAAAAACTGTTTAAGCCACATTGGCAACATGCGCAGACCCTAAAACTCATTTTCTGGCTAAACCATTATAGTAAAGTTTGCGCAAATAGCGGAAAAAGTACCTTCGGTACCCCGGCTGATAACGATCTTTCATGATCCCTTTTATAAAATATTTTTTAAAATACCCTTAAGTCTTATTTTAGGGTTAATTTAGAAAATATACAAAAATTATTATTTTATTATTTTAAATATTTGTAAGTCGTTAATTGTATTTTTACCGACTAACTGTATTTTTATTGATTATAATTATTTTTACCTTCACCATTTTGTCGTCATGTTTTATAAAACCACGTGCGTGTAAAATTTTGAGGGTTATGTTAATCAATCTTAAAATATTTCTAGGTTATGTTGACGTCATTTTTAGCGCCATAAGATGAGTCAATAAATCATAATTATTTCTAGGTTATGTAGCCGTATGCGTAAGATACATGCAGGTGTTGTCGGGTTTACCAATCGATCTAGGGCTGTACGAAATGACGTCACGTATAATATTGACATGTGGTATTTGGCAAGTGACATTTACTATTTGACAGGTGACAGGTGACAGGCCGTGGTCACGCCCTTGATTCCTTAACGCATGCGCTGTACCCTAAATATGGAGTTGCGCAAGATTCCTAAATAATTGCTCTGACGTCAGAGATCTTGAGATAATAAGCTCCCCGGGGGTGGAGGTCCCTCAAACCGCCATCTACCCCTACGATGGTGAATGCGCAAGGCAGCGCGCTAGCGTGATAACACGCCCTGGTGCCCCATCTATAAAAACTACCCCTATCTACCACGTGGTTTAAAATCATCCCTATTTTGGGTTAAGGGTTGAGATGGTCATAAAAATGCAGATTGGACCTGAAATTTTCCCCATGTATTTCTTATGGGAAAACTACCCTTATTGCCACCGTAACGGTATTGCATATCTACTCTGCTTAAAATAGCATCGTTATAAAATATTTCCGTTTATTAGTTCGCTAGGTGCTGACTAACCTTTTTTACATAATGCTCAGTGCCGTATTATCCATTAGGCTGACTAGGCTACAGCCTAGCGCGCGAGTAATAGGCGGTAAACAGGGGAGTTTATAAAAAGTCTAGGTTGGGTGGGGATCTTTGGTGACTAATTTCTAAGGTGCTTTGGAATGAAATAGGCGCGAAAAGAAGGAAATAACTTTTTTTGGGAATCAAATTTTATTTCGGGTGGTGAAGTAAGGAAGTAAGTAAGTCGCCTGGCATTCAAAATAGGCGCTACAGAGGAAAGGACCTTTTTTTGCTTTTGTTTTTTTGCTCTTCAAAAATTTTTATGATGAAAAATGGCCGCTCCGGGAATTCTAGCCAAGGGTACCTCAAACAGTTAATACGTCCCTGATAATGCTGATAAATTTTTTCACACCTTTTATAATAAAAAATGGTAAGCGAATTTTTAGGTAGTTTAAACCCTAAGCTAAAAAAATTGGTAGATATTCTTGTTCGATAACAATAAATTAAAGCGTTTTCGACAAAAACAAGTTTTTGTTTAGGGAGAACGTCTAAAAACATAAGGTTATTCTGTTAAAAAAGGTTTTAAAAAACTTATCTTTTTTTTCACGACACTAAAAATAATGATGCAGCATTGTGGGGAGTCCAATAATCTTCGATAATTAGAAAATGCAAAAAATAAAAGCCTATAGTACAGGAAATGAAGCTCTAAAAAAGGTAAAAATTCTTTGGTTCTGCATGGATTGACTTGCAATTTTAACAGAAGGTAGGGAATAGCCCAAGGGTGAAAACCTATACTGAACCGAAGGGCGCCAAAACACTGAGGATAAATTTCGTCAAATCCAAAATTTAATACATTCAAAGTCAAATAACAGGAAAATTCTGCATTTTTCGAGAAAAATTTATGAAACCTTTCTTAAAGTACATAATTAGACTTTTCTTTAAAAAAATATTGAGTAAAATATGATGAAAATAGAGTAACTAACTAATTTTTTCTACGAAAACATCAATAAAACATACCTGAATTGAAGATATGTTCTGTAGTTCGGCGGATTCATTTAATGGATGGTAATTAGTTGGGTACTCGCCAAAAATTAAATTAAAAGTACTAAAAAACCAAAAAAAAAATAAATAAAACAAGTAAAAAGATACTTTAAAATCGATGTTTCGGTGGCAAATCTGCCACCGTTGTCAAGATAAATTGAATACAAATAAAAAAAAATAAAAATTAACTATTATTAGGTTTTAAATTTTAATTTTTTTAAAAAGGGCTCAAAAAGAGTGCTGCTCATTCGTAAATAGAGGGTTATAAAGGACTACATCTTGCCAAATATTCATTGTACAGAAAACCTAATCCTAAAAACTTTAGTCATTAAAAAACCTGCAATTTAAATTTTAATTATTTTTTACTATCTCCAGTATTTTCGGAGTTATTTAGAAAAAAAGAGTGAATCAAATTGTTAATAATGGTTTTTCACTTTAAGCCTAAATTTTCCTGAAATTAAGCATTTAAAATTGGTGACACTTTTGGATGTATGATTAATACCTGTATAAAGAGAACTGCAAAAGGGTAAATGTCAATTTTAATTAAGGGGTAATTAGGGGCCTGTCTTATTTAATTTTTTCGTAAAAAAAATAAATACTGACCTTATTTTTATCATAACTCACTCAATTTATATAGTGGAAACTTCTTAATAAAATATGCCGCATTTTTCCGTTTTATTTTAAATCTTTTAAATTTTCCATTTAAGGAAAATACTAACCATTAACACGGCGTATCTTTGTTCGTATTGGTCGTATAAAAATTACAATAAAACAATTTTTTTATCTTCTTAAAACTTTTATTTTGCTTCCTACAGTTTTTTTATTAAAATGCATAGGTTTCGAGTTATTCGCGAAAACCCCAAAAAAATGTCGTTTTTTTTGTCAAAAAATTATTACTTTTAATCGCGAATAACTTGAAAAGTAATAGTTTTACGAAAAAAACATAAGAACCTTTTTGCCCAGAATTACTTTTTCAATTGATTTCTCTTGTTAAAATGTAATAAAAAATTATCATTTGGCGCCCTTCGGTCCAATATAGGTTTGCACCTTGGGCTATTTCTTATCTTCTGTAAAAATTTCCAGTCGATTCATGCAGGACCAAAAAATTGTCAGGTGAAATGCTTCATATTCTGTACTACAATATGGAACCAGTAAACAAAATTATTAAATAAAACCTTTTTTAAAAAAAGCTGTTTTCTTGGAAACTCCTCACTTTATCGATACCTTTTTTTAGCTTGAGGTTTAAGCAATTCAAAAATGCCATTTTAATTCCTTTATTGTATAGGGTGTAACAATAATAAGTTCTATTATCTAAGGGTAAATCCGCCACTGGCGACATAACGAATGCAAATATTTTCCGATTATACCATTTTAAGGAGTCCTTACTAGTTTTTATTATATTAACAAAATATTTAAATATACCGAGTACTGTATAAGTCAAGAAAAACCTTTTTCCAGTATTGCTAACTTCTTTATTATTGGAGATACAAAGTTGGTGGTGCCAAAACAATAATTTTGATTTATTGCAAAAATAAACTTTTTTAGATATAACACCTTGTATAATATATTATCATTCGAAAGATGTATCAAAGAGCTTTAAAATAAGTCCTTATGTATTTAATCCAATTTTTAATAGTTTCGGAAATATGGCCATTTCCAGGAATTTCATAGTAAACTGGATTTTTAAAATAAACATCCTGTATATTAAATCACTATTAAATAAATATTTTAAAGAGATTTAAGACAATACCACATTTAATATATCTATCTCTTGTAGTTTAAAAAAATGGCCATTTAAATATAAAAATTATGTTAAATTTTTATTATCTCTCAGCGCCTAGCGCTATAAGCTAGTTTTAGTGGCGAAGATAAAATAGACATTATAATATAATCTACTGTTTTTTATATCTAAATGACCATATTTCCAAAACTATAAGAGATAGACATATCAAATGAGGATTTTCTTAAAGCTCTTTAAAATATATATTTAATAATGATGCAAAATATGGGGTGTTCTATTTTTAAAATGCCAATAAACATCCTTCCCGAGGATGGCCAATTTCCGAAAAATTGAATATAGCACATGAGGACTTTTTAATGTTCTTTGATAGATCTCTCGAATGGTGATCTAATATACAGGGTGTTTTTATTTAAATTATTTAAAAAAGGTACATTTTTTTGCAATAAATCGAAAACCCGCTGTTAAATTGTTTTTTATTTTTGTTAGCAGCTTGTTTATCAGCGAAAAAATAATACAACTTTACTAATATAACCGACTTCGTATTTTCAATAATAAAGAAGTTAGCAATAGTGCCGACTTAAAAATGGTCACCCTGTATATCAACTTATAGGAACTTGTCTCATTATTTTCATATGTTTTATATTAATCTGAAAGATTGCCCACATATTCTTGGACACCCTGACTATTAACTATTTACAAACTCTTAGGTCTTCTATAGAAGAAACTACCAGTTTAATGTGAAATCCAAAGTACATGTTTCCCTCGACGTTTTCACAAACAGCTCTTGCCAGACCCATGAAAGCTGCAATTTACTAAGCTTACTATCGCTAAACTTAGTTAAACTATTGGTGTCCACATAATATTATCTCAAGTACAACTTGCTTAGGGAATAAATAATTTTATTACAAAGTTGATTTTATACTCTTTATGCCCAGTTTTATAATTTCCAGTTCAGTTATGGTTTAGTTGAATTCAATTGGTACATGAAGAACTTATCCATTTAAAATATATTGCTGTCACTTTTGACATTTACTTGACAGCAACATATGTATTTGGACAGGTTTAAATGCCAGTTGAGTTTAACTGAACCACTTCTTAAACTGCTATAGTAAAACTGGGCTAAGAATTACATTAAAAGCCTTAAGTAATTAAGGAGCTTTTTTAAAATCCCTTTTACTATTTTTATCGATTTACATCTTTAAATCGTTTCTTAAATTAAATACTAAATATATACAGTGCTTGTCTAAAGTCAGGACCCCCTCCTAACTTTTGAATTGTTTGTTAATTTTGAGGACTTTAGTAAGACAACATAAACCAAATTTTAGATAACAAATGACAAATATAAATGTCAAACTGACAGCTGGGCGTAACCTTCTAAAAAGAAAAATTAAATAGAAAGGGGGTATTGTAACACATCATTTTAAAGCTTTTACCAAGTTCTTTTGGATGACCATATCTTCAAATCTAAATAAGGTAGATACACCTTATGTGGTATTTTTTAAAGGTCTTTTAGATATCTTATTAATGGTAATATTATATACAGGGTGCGTCATTAAAAAAACTATACTTTTTGTCCTACACTGTATACTATTACTAATATTAGCATTAAATGAATCCATAAAAGAGCATTGAGAAAATACCATATTAAGTGTATCTTACTTTATTAGATTCAGGTAATTCTCAAAGTACCGCCAATTTGTAGTAGGTAAAGGAATTGACTTTATATTCTATGTTTATAAAGTACTCGTTAAAGGCTTTAAATTGATGTGCCACAAGACCCCCCTTTTTCATTCAATTTTTCTTTTTAAAATGGCGCCCAGCTGTCAGTTTGACATTTATATCTATTATTTCCTGTCTAAAATTTGGTTTATGTTGTCTCACTAAAATCCTTAATTTAGACAAGCACTGTATGGGGTAAATACGTAAGTGTAGCGATAATTGTCGCTCATTTGTTTAAAAATATTTCTTTAAATAAACTAAGAAAAAAACTGTTAAGCAAAGTTTACTTTTTTATCGAATAATTTTTAAACGGCTGCAAATACTAAAATTTTTGAAACGAAATATTGTTAAGCATAAAATTGTGCAACTTTGTCTTAATTTAACAAACCCTGTATCTTTTAGGTTTTAGAGTTGTTTATAATTAGTAAAAAGAAAGTAATTTAAATCTACAATTTATAGTTGTTTATTAAAAAAATATATTATAATCTAATTTTAATTAACAACTGTATTTCATGACACCAACCTACCCGCACCTTCTTTTCAACTAAATTTAATAAAACAAAGCTAATATACGTTTGTACAAAAAAATTAATAACATTAAAAGCAAAAAACAACACATATAACCTTTCATTACATTAACTATCCGTTTGTGGAATACGAAAAAGTTGAAAATATTTATAAAATTTCAATTACACAAATGCGTCTCTCGGGTCCGGCGAGGCACAGCTCCAAGCAAACCGCTCAACAATCGTCAACGCCAAGTAATTACCCAGATTACTCAGGCGTTTAGATAATGTTTTTCTCGCTTTGCTAAAGTTACTGCTTGTTACTTTTTCGTAAAATAACAACGAACTTATAGCACTAAATGTTAAGTAAGATTTGTTCCCTTTTTGTAAGTTTGTAAAAATTGTTTAAACTTCTAATAAGTACAGGGTGGCGCCTATTAGTTTACCTTGCAGGGTATAGTGAAAGCTAAAAGTAATAAAACAAATCTGATTGCACAATCTCAATTTTGATTTTTGAAACAAATTTAGTGGTAAAAATAAATTATGGTTAACTTAATTTTTACGTTAAATTTTGTGGCGTACCATTATTCCTTTCATTGACTTGGCCTTATTTTAAATTTATAACACAAAGTTGGGTTTTTAAATTGAACACCCTGTATTGTTAAATACTATATACATAGTTTAAAAGCTTTTACAGTCGTAAAGTCGTAAAAGGGGACAAGGACCTGCTCCAGAATTTAAAAATTTAATTCATGGTAAAAATACAAAATATGATTCCTAAGCATGTTTAAAAAAAAGTTCATATAATCATATATTAGGTCCTAAACCTCTTAACTTTTAAGCTACATGGTGTTTAAGTTAAAAAAAATCGTTTTAATATTATAACTTTAAAACTGGCACGCACCTACTTAGCACTAATAGGACTTTTTTCTAATGTAGAAGATTTTTAAACATTTCTATCAGTGGCGTCCGTACGGGATAAATACTTAAAATTAAAAAAAAGATGTTACGCTATTGCGTATTCCAAAAACTAAAATCATTTTTTTAATCCTAATTTAATTTACAACCTCGTTTTTTTCGTCTAATGCACCGTTCTCGATCTCGAAAAAAATAAAAATAGAAGCACCGGACTACCAGTTTAAAATAATTTTGCTATACAGGGTGTCCGAAAAGGTGAGGTCAAAACTAATAAGGCTGATAGAGTGAGCCAAAATATTGTTAGTACTTTATTTAAAATAAAATTTTCTCACTTCGTTAGAGATATAAACCCGCAAAATTGGTATATATTAAAAAAATATTTTAATTATAACTTTTAAACTGTTACCCCAGTACTAATGATATTTGGGCTACTAAATAACCTCATAGTAATGCTTCTTTCCATAGGTAAACGGTTATTCAGTAAGTCGGAATTATACAGGGTGCGACGATTTTTTCATTTATTGTATGTATTTTAAACACTGGTGACAAAATCGACGTTTTTTTTTTTTTCACCTATTCGGGGTCATCCCACCCAGGTCCGACGACCGCCCCCTAGGTGGTGCACTGCAGCCTGAAGGCTTATTGTACCTTGACCCCTACTTCTTCTCATTCTCACACCATTCATTCCATAACTTGGATGGTTGTTGCTCGGTCCGCTTCCCCGAGCAGAAACACCGTGTGCCGCTGCCCAAAACACCGCTGTCGCCGGACACCCATCCAAATTATGGGCGCGCATTCCACTGCTTAACTCCGGAGATCGACGCTCGCCGATACAACCGAAGCCGCCACAATCGACGTTTAATTCCTTTTAATTTTTGTACAAAACCTGTATACCTTAATTGAATCAATATCTTGGACCGTTTTTCATAAAATTGCATTTTAAATCCAGACATACCAGCATTTTGTATAAAATAAAATCAATTTTATTATAACATTTATAAAATATCGTAAAATTTTTAACGTTTTTAATAATTTTACCACAATATACAAATTGATTTTTTTATTAAATACAAAATGCTGGTATGTCTGGATTTAAAATGCGATTTAATGAAAAACTGTCCAAGACACGATTCAAATAAGGTATACCTTTTTGTACAAAATGATAAAGGAATTAAACGGTTAACGAAAAATGTCGATTTTGCCAGCAGTGTTAAAAATAATACATACATTAATTTAAAAAAAAAAAAAACGTCGCACCGAATATAATTTAGACTTACGGAACAGCCGTTTACCTATGCAAAGAAGCATGGAGGTTATGCCAAATTTGAAGGATAATATCTTCCTAACGAAGCGAGACAGAACTTTATTTTATATAAAGTACTAACATTATTTTGGCTCACTCTATCACCCCTATCATTTTTGACATCACCTTTCCGGACACCCTGTATATCAAAAATGCATTAAAAACACGGGAAAACGGTGCATCAAAGAAAACTAAGAAGGTCAAATTTTTGCAAAATAAAGAGGAATTTTAAAAATATATATTTTTTAATAGCAATGGCGTACTACACTTTTTTGAAAAATCCCCAGTATACATCTAGTTCGGACGCCACTGGTAGAAGAAAATAAAAAAAATTACATCAAAAAATGCCTTATGGTAATTAGTAGATGCGTCTTAAATTTTATAAAAATACCTCGATCAGATTTTAATTATGATAAGAAAACGATTTTTTAAACTTTAACACCCTGTAGCTTAAAAGTTAAAAGATGAAGGAAATATAGGTAAACATTTTTTTCTAAAATAAGCTAAGGAACCATACCCTTTATTTTTAGCCATCAATTAAATTACACCCTGTATACTAACAGTATTTACACCCTGTATAATTTTTTTAATAATAATTAGATTATTACATATCGGCTAGTACACTCGGCATATTAAAGATACACGAATAAAATTACGTATTTTATCAAGACAAAGCTTCTTTGCGATTTCAATACATCTATACATATAACAATCTCTCAGCCTTAATATACTATTTACTTAAAGAAATTCGATTTAGAAAATTTCGTATAGAGATTGCAGAATTAAGATGAACACTCAATTTGCACCGCTTGAATAAAAATGCGAATAGTACATTATGCAACTCGGCGCTGTTTTAAATTGATTGCCTCATGAAACCCCCGTTTTCATATGTAAGCCTAAATGAATATAAAAACAAAAGATTTATATTTTTTGACGACATAATTTACGTCGAATATTTATATTTAAAATTTTACACTATCATATATTTAAAACTGGGACGTTTATTGGGAATACAGTCAAAAAATTAATGTCCAAGTTTAGAATCCAATTCTTTATTAAATTTTAGGTTTAACCAATTATTCCTAAAACATGTTAGCTATAGTTATCTTGCCAAAGTGAATTTCTAATTAAACGGGTGATCCAATTCAGAACATAGCAGAATAGGCGCATATGCTCAATTTTCTCTAAGCTTCAATACAAAAATGCTTTAATTTAAATGCCAATTTTTTTTTAATATTAAGGTTATTGGGCCACCTAAAAATGAAAATGTAAAAAAAAGTGTAGCTATAAGTTTGGCGTAACCGATGTTATGTACTGTTAACAATACATCTTGCGGGGTGATTAAAACTTTTGCAAAAAAAATTAATCTCTCTGTATGTTGTGTTAAAAAAGAGTAATCAAATCTGTGATGACAAAACATGAGAAATAGGTAAAGGTATAAATAATTCGCAAATAGGATTACTTCCTTTCCACAGCATATCATAAGGGCGATTAAAAATTATTTATTTTTGCCAAAAACTTTTAATAACCCTGTAGAATGTATTGTTAACAGTAAATTCCAACGATTACGCCAAAGTTATAGCTTTACCTTTCTATAACATTTTTTTTTATTATATTAATAATTTAAAAAATGAAATATTAAAAGAGATACGACCATGTAAATTAAAGCATTTCTGTATTAAAGCTTACGGAGAAAATTAAGAAGATGCGATAATTTTAGGGGTATGTATAATTTATGTAACAAGTGCATTAAATGATACTTTTTCTTACCAATAGGAAGCTTGACAACACGAGTCGTCAGGCAAGTGCGTCAATTTCATGTGTAAAAAAACTACATTGCATAAATTTATATTTAAATTAATTGCTAAATGCATTAAAACAAAACACTAATTGAAAGTGTGTTAAAAATTGTTGTGGAACTGGTAAAAAAATCCCTTTTAAATACTTCTTGTAGTGTACTTAAATTAAGTACTTTATCTTTATGTTAACGATTAAAAAAAGCATTTTTAAAGGCCATGGAAAAACATATTAATCAAAGCTCAGGCTAAGTCAATTGTTTTTAAATTATAGTTTAAGTAACATGAAAAAAATCATGTAAGACTTACTTTGAAAAAATTACGTAGTTGAAAACGTAACGGTTTTTAGCAGAAACATGTTGATCAACACTACAAAGCGTTATTTGTCACCTATTATGTCGGTGGTGTCAAAAAATTTGTTTAATTGGTAAATCAAATATTTTTGGTTCGATACTGATAAGATATTATTATGTAGAAAAAACACTGATAGACATTCGAGACATTTTACCTCCATTAACTTTATAATAATTTAATTAGCAAAATTTTATAATATGTAAAGATCGTAAGTGCTTTTTATTATGTTGGTCTATTTTAGCACTTCATTAAAAAAAAATGCACGTTTTCCTACATATTACCTGACCCAGATGTTAATCAGCTTTAAAAAAAAATTCTTTGGTAATTTAAGCAAAGTCAAATCTTCTATAATAAGAAAGTTGGCAATAGTGCCGACTTTTCCTTGTAATGGCAATTTTTGTCTTCTAATATCCTAAAACTACAAGCTTTTGACACAAGTTTGATATCACTTTTTTAGTTAAAATTTTACGTAGGATCTAAAAGTTAGATAAAAACGACAGCATTTTATTTAAACAAGCAGGTTTTGCTACATATCACGTGATCAAGAAGTTTAATTGTCTCTTTTGGATTACCATGTTAATAAGCGTAACCAATATCGTATCTCTTATAATAACAAAGTTAGCAATAGTGCCGACTTAACTTTAAACACCCTGTATTTTGAACAAACTACACTTAGCTGAAAGACAAAACGGTAAATACTTTTTGTTTTGGCAATACATTTTTATATTTTTACACTTGAACATACACTTAAGTAAAAAGGTCTAACTTTAAAAGAGCTCGCTCTGAAAAATATTCTATAGAGACTGGAAAATTAAGATGAATGCTCAATTTGCGCCGCCTCGATTGGAAATGCGAACAGTACATTACTCAATTCAACACTGGTTTAAAGTGATTGCCTTATAAAAATTGCATTCTCTTTGGGTTTTTATATTTTTCAATGAATGTAATTTTTTTCTATCTTAGACTTTAAAACTTGAAACAATGGAAAAGCTGGTTTCTTTATAACTTTTAAAACTTATTTTGTTTTTGTTACAAAGTCACCTGGGGCGACATTTTTTTTAGTAAACTACAAGTTGTTTGTCTTTTGTCTCTATGTAAAGAACAATTTAAATAGATAATTGTATATTATATATTTAAATACTGTAAAGAAAAATTCTAATAGATAATTGTATTTTATATATTTGTATATTGTAAAAAAATTACAAACAATTTTTAAACCACTAATGTATTATTAGTTAAAAAACTGCACTATTTCTACAGTGCATTCTAATTAAAACGAGCCCCTTCCTATAATCCCGTTGATTGTGCACTTATTAAAAATCCTGTAACACATCAATATTTAATCTTATGGGGACATATTCCCTTACCAACACCAACATCAAAAAGTTTAAATAAAAAAAAGGTAAAGTAATACTCTCCTTAAGGGTTTCGAATTCACTCTTTAAAGATCTAGTTTTTCAAAATCGGTTCAGTAATTTTCGAAAAAAGTAACCCAAAATTCTGGGGGCTTTTAGTCGATCGCTCACCCGTGTAACTACTTTATTGTTTAAAATAATAAAATAAAATTTAGTACGTAGGTATAGATGGGTCCATATTTAATTCATTCTGAAAGCAATGCCGCCAAGTACACAAAAAAATTTAAAGTAAACAAACCTTTTCGAATGTACATAGCCTCGGACAGAGCCTGATTACATATTTTTAGATAAATAATAAAAAATACACTGCTAAAACACGTATCACCTACTTACAAAACATTCTCTTATTTCGCCTCTGTCACTATAAAACCGGTGGCACGTGGCGTGGTACTAGAAACTCGTCGGGTTAAATATTTTTTTCTGCAATAAATTTTTGTTCACAGAAGGGTTTCTTTACTTTATCATTTTTTGTGTACTTGGCGGCATCGCTTTCAGAATGAGTTAAATTTGGACCCATCTTTATATCACATAAATGTGCATTGTTTTAGGAATTCAGTTGTTTTCTATTATTTCCAGTTTAGTCGAAAACAATCTTCCTTTTCTTATTTTAAATGAAATACCTTGTATATTTCTACCTATTTAAATAGATAATGTCATTTCGTGTATACTGAAACTAAATTTGCTACTTTATAACATGAAACCTTAAATTTTTCTTTTTTAATTTTTAATTACAAAAATATTTTCCCTTTAAAATAAAAATTGTCCTGTTTTAGGATTTTTAATACAAGTAAACAAATACCGAAATTATACAAAGTGGCTCATTTTAATGGAAAGGTTTTGTAGGGATGTTAAGAAAACCAGAGCAAACAAAAACATATTAAAATATTTTACAAAAAAAATCCAATAAAAACATTTTTTTGATATTTTTTCTTTCTTTGTCCGTCTAATGCTATAAATGATGTTTATCTTAACTTTGCGAATTAACAAAAACATATTTTTTATACAGAGTGTTTCCTAATTGTGGTAAAAAATCTAAGGGCATATTTCTGAGCCAATTTTATAAAAAAAAAAGTTTACTTATATAAACATACAGTGTGTCTACAAAAGTTGGCGTCATATGAAAAACTTTTTTATTATTAATTTTACTAAAAAAAGTAATGCTTTATAAAAAGTTCTGCATGGTCCAAAACATAAAATTAACCATCAGATATTAAATTGCTTTAGTCGTCTACGAGATTTGACAAAAATGTAATTTTTGCTTAAAAGTAAAGTACTTACCTGTATTTTTGCTAATATCAAGAATTGTTATAAAAAAGATGTTTAGAATTAAAAATTACTTCTAAATATGCAATTTTCTTTATTTACAACAAAAATATTTTTGTTTTTTTTCTGCGATAATGGTGAAAATTTTGGTTTGTACATTAGTGTACTACATTTTATGATTAGGTATAAATGTCAGAACAGTTTTCAATAAACTTTTTAAATTTATTGTTATAAAAACAAGAACTTTTTATTTATTTCAGATGAAACACCTAAAAATACAACTTTTTCCTGTCTTCATATTTTTAAGTAGATTGCTTAGTTTTCCAGAAAAAAAATCTGCTAGACTACATAATCCTGAACCATACAAGAAACATTGGAGCATTTAAGTCTTATAACTTCTTATTCGTAATTATGTGATAATAAAAACAACAAATGCTTAATTGAATAACGTTTTCATCTGGTCTAACACATTTTACTAAAAAAAGTGTTTTAGAATTTTTAGGTTTCTTGAAAAGTTTAACACCCTGTATCTTGAAAACGAAAAATTTGAGGACTCATGTATATATCAATTTCTTCTCATAGAAATACCTCAGGAATACGCTTCTAATTTTTTTAACCGCAATTAGAAAACACCCTGTACTTAAATATTAAACCTCAATAGTAACATTACAAGCACAGGCCAATCACCAAATAATCCTATTAAAACGACTTAGTGAAACGATTAAACCACATCTGGAATATTTAGCACTACCATATCAGCTTTATGCTCTTCAAATCCTAAACAACTTAATGCAATTAGATTATTTTGAACCATTGAAGATATTTTATAGCATGGATCTTACTACAATTTATGTTTATTTAATATTTAAATGGAAAGCGAAAAAGTCTAACGTGATATCAATACCTAACCCCCAACCCATTGTTAAAAAATCATAAAAACATTGGGAGTCACCTACTCTACCGTACCTGTCGACGACGAACTTGTTTTTTTATAATTGGTAATAAATATACAACTTGTAGGTATGTTTAAATGTGAGTTCGGGTTAAATATAAAAAGCCTATTTAATGATCTTTTGTCGCCCAAAGCTTTTTGTGGTAAAACACATTCTATAAACTTAAAGTGTTCAAAGTTGTTTTGTTGCATATAAACAGATTTTTAAAAAACTTTAAGGATTTTATGAAAATACGTGTTACGTAGATCCAACTTAATTAATTTCGGAATTGTGACCAACCAAATCAGGTAATTTTAAAAGCAACTCCATTTTGTAGTTGGTAAAGATATTGACTATATATTCTAGGGTTATAAAATAAATAAATATGATCAAGATTTCCCCGTATATTATTTTTACAATATAGCGCCCAGCTGTTACCCTGACATTTAAAGAAGTCATCAATATGTCAAAAATGCCCATTAATTATCGTTCCAAGTTTCATAAAAAAATACCGAATAGTTTAGAACTAGGAAAAGGGAGCCGACATACCTCAATGTATAAAATAAATTTATTTATAAAATGATAACTACGACAATAAAAGTTTATTTTCTTTTAATTTAAATATAGCCTTGATTATAATTGGGCTATATTAAAAAAAATAACACACAAATTTTTGTCACAACCTGTATAGTGGCAACACTTAATTTTTTAATAAATCCTAAGCCTGGTTAATAAAATGGGTATTTTTAAATAATACAGAATGTACAAAAAAATTGTAATATATACAATAATAAATTTCCAAGGCTTTATACAGTGTGCCACAGGATAGATGATAAAAGAGAGCAAATGGAGCAAAAATTTTTGAATTTTAAAACGAAATTTTGGAAAAACTGGTCGCATGGTCCAAAACTAAAAAATACAAAATTTTAGCCCAATTGGTATTATACTATATACAACTATATATAAGTTACAACTAAAAATGAAAAAAATACCTAGGACCTAACCACTTTTATCTTTAAAAATAGAACAAAACTGTATGAGTAAATGTTGTACAGAATTAAATTTTATGTCAAAATTAAAGTTACATCATTAGAGTAGAAAAAATGTAATTGTCAATTTTTTGAATTTTAAAGAAAAATTTATTGATTTTAGGTCTTTTATAAAATTTTGCTGCCAGTATTTTAAAAACTGTTAATGTATAATGTTAAAAATGACGAAAATATTTTTTTACCTAAATTCTCTAACCTTACATTTTGACATGAAATTTAATTCTCTACAGCATTTACTTATACAATTTTGTTTTATTTTAAAAAATAAAGGTACTTTACTTTTGTTTATTTTTCATATTTTTAGTTATAACTCGCCCTCTATATTTTATTAGTTTTGGACCATGTGACCAGTTTTCCCAAAAGGACGTTAAAAAATTATAAAAACATTTTTGGTAAATTTGTCCTCTTGTAACATCTATCCTGGGACACACTGTATACAAGAGTAAAGAAAAAAATAGTTTTAAACTAATACTGTCATATAGAGTAAAAAAACAAAATAAAAATTGCCATTATAAAGGGTGTGTTAAAAATTTTGGGATAATTTTTTAAATTTAAATATAGCCCCAAACATCATTTTTGGCAACCCTGCATGTGGCGATACTCTTGCTTAAATACTAGATTTAATATAAAAAGTTTTTATCCGGTAAACAGATGGGTACAGGTCGCTTCTTATTGACGTTTTAATTGGATGTACTGTAAATTTGTAAGGTAAGCTTTTATACTTTTTCATGAGATTACTTTTTTAGGGGCGCTCTATAATGTGCAATCAGTATTAAAAAACAATCACGTTTTTTTTATCCAAAATACATTTTTTTATTTATTATTAATCAATATCTTAATTATAATTTAAATGATTTATTATAAATTATTGCATTCTTATAAATAATACCTTAGTTGGACAAACCATTTACATTTAAGTTAAATTTTTAACTTAAAAGATCAAAAAACAAATTATTTAATCTTATGTCCTAAATTCCATTAAGTTATTTTGATAATTTAAACAGAGTCTCTTTGCTACATTGTCCATTATTAATATGAAAATTTTCAAATAACCTAAAGCAGTACAGAAATTTCAGACCGCTATAAAACCGGACCGAAACTCTCCATTAAACTCATTTTGGTAAAACCACAGTCTTAAATAAGATTAGCGTCTTTTGAACAGCATTTAATGCGAAGGGTTGATAAATCGCCAGCCTTTGAAAATGTATAAATTAATAAGTTATATTCAAGTTCGAAGTTGGTTTGAAAATTTACCAGCATTAACTTACTTAACTTATTATCTGGTTTTATAGGGTAGAGTTATACAGGGTGTCTCTAAAAAGTGCGAAAAAAAGCTACCACAGATTCCTGGTGCCAAAATATGACTCACTCATTTCGGCATTTTTCTTTAAATATGAAAAAAATCCTACTGCTTTGGCGTACTATACAAAGAATTTTACTCCCTTTAAATACAGTTAAAAGAAAACATCCTGCTTTTCTATGCTATTTACCTTTTAACTGTCTTGTAATTTTTCCTCGTGCTTTATAACATGCATAGCCACTCCGGTAAAATTAATGCTCGTATTTACGGAATGCAATTTCAGGGGGCATTAACGGCAGGATTTAATATCCTACCGATGGACAATGAAACTTGTCCAATAAGTAGACGCTTGTTTTCTGTGCTATTTACCACAACTCGTTACAGCCTCATTGACAAGTTCCTGTAAGGCAGATGAAACCGGTCCGGGGAGAGAGTCGTGTTGGATAGCATAGAAAAGCAGTATGTTTTTTTAACTGTCTTTAAAGGGAGTAAAATACTTTGTATAATACACAAAGACAGTAGGGAATTTTTGGAAAAGCAGAATATTTTCTTTTAACTGCCTTTAAAGGCAGTAAAATACTTTGTATGATAAGACTTTTATTTATGGTAAAAAAATGCTTTAGCAGAAAACAGGCTTTGATCCGCCACTATATATAATAATTGTCCAAAATTAAAGTGGAATTGTGGTGAAATTTTGATGTAATTGTGATGGAATTATATTAAAAAGTGTATGTATGTATATTATACATTATTGTCATTGGTTTACCCCTTGGTACACGCCAATCGCTTATATTAAAAATATGGGACCTCTACAAACGGCATTACTTTGTTGGAAGGTAACCAGAAAAATAATTAAAAGTCGTGCAAAGTTTTACTTGTTTAACAGCCTAAAAACCTTGATTTGTTACAGAGATAGGACTGTCCGAAACGTTGTGTGAATAAATAAAAATTAAGAAATGGAAAAGTCCGAAATGATTTTAGTATTACTACTAAATCACTGTATACCATATTCGCCAGTAATTACGTTATAGTTTGTAAACTAATTTTATAACATAAATTAGGATTTGTAATTTTTTGAAAAAATGTTTATTTTTTCAAAATTTTTACTTAAAAGCTTTTAATTATACAGGGTGTCCGGAAAGGTGAGGTCAAAAATAACAGGGGTGATAGAGTGAGCCAAAATAATGTTTATTACTTTAAATAAATAAAAGTTTTATCGCGCTTTCTTAATAAGTCATAATTATACAGAGTAAGACGAATGTTTTCGTTTATTGTATACATTTTTTACAGAGGTAAAAAAATTGACATTTTGCTTTGACTGTTTAATTCCTTTATCATTTTTGTACAAAATAGGTATACTTTATTTAAGTCGATGTCTTGGACCGTTTTTCTTAAACTCGCATTTTAAATCCAGGCATACCAGTATTTTGTATGTTATAAGAAAATTTATTTTAAAGAAAATTATTATAATTAATATCTAGAAATAATTTAAAATGGTGTATGTAAGCAAGTAGTAGGGTGTGGCAGTATACGGACATGACGTCAGGGGTCACTTGGCGGACGCTGACGTCAGCCCTCTGACGTAGGAGGTCTGACGTAGGAATTTATCGTTTAGGATGACGTAGGAGTCTGACGTAGAATGTTTGACGTAGAATGTTTGACGTATTTGACGTCGGCGCCAACTTGAGTGAAAAGGAACCTCAGCGTCGCGGCGGTCGCGTGGGTGCGATCCTGTATCGGCTTCCGTTTTTGCGACATATATTTGTTTCGGTTTCCTTATTTTTCAAAATATATATATATATATAAATAAAATTGTTGTTGTTATGGGCAATATTTTAAGATAGATACAGAGTTTTTATGATTAAATTGATATGTAAAATATCTACAAGTAAATAGGTTACTTACCAAATACTTTTTACTATCACAAATATGTCAAAATTTCACAAGTTCTCACTTCAATAACAACACAAATATATATTACCTGTGTTTTAATCAAATTTTGTTTTGCAAAATGACTTATACTCCTTTATCAATAGTTGTGGTTATGTGTGTACATGAGAAACAAACAACTTTATGTTTTTTTCTTTACATTATTAAGTTTTAATATACCGTTTGTCCTAATAAATTGTAAATTATACAGAGTGTTATAATAGCAAATATTATTATTTTAATATACCGTTTGTCCTAATAAATTACAAGTTATACAGAGTGTTATGGCAAATATTATTATTTTAATATAACGTTTGTCCTAATAAATTACAAGTTATACAGAGTGTTATGGTAAAATTATTATTTTAATATATCAGTTGTACGAATAAATTGCAAATTATACAGAGTGTTTGACAAATATTATTAGGTTTTAATATACCGATTGTCCCAATAAATTACAAGTTATACAGAGTGTTATATGGTAAATATTATTAGTATTTAATATACCTGTTGTCCCAATAAATTACAAATTATACAGAGTGTAGGTCAAATATTAGTTTTTAATATATCTGTCGTCTCAATAAATTGCAAGTTATACAGAGTGTTATGGTAAATATTATTAGTTTAGTTACCGTTTGTCCTAATAAATTGCAAATTATACAGAGTGTTATATGGTAAATATTATTATATTTTAATATACCGATTGTCCCAATAAATTGCAAATTATACAGAGTGGTATGGTAAATATTATTAGTTTAGTTACCGTTTGTCCCAATAAATTGCAAGTTATACAGAGTGTTATAGCAAATATTATTATATTTTATTATACCAGCTGTCCCAATAAATTGCAAGTTATACAGAGTGTTATGGCAAATATTATTAGGTTTTAATATACCTTTGTATTTAAACATTTTTAAAAGTTGCAAATTATACAGAGTGTAATGGCAAATATTATTAGTTTTTAATATACCTGTTGTCCCTATAAATTATTTTAAAACTGCATGTTATACAGAGTGGTATAGCAAATATTATTAGTTTTAATATACAGGTTGTCCCAATAAATTATTTTTAAAACTACATGTTATACAGAGTGTTATGGTAAATATTATTAGTATTTAATATACAGGTTGTCCCAATAAATTACAAGTAGGAATTTTGTTAAAGATAATGGACTAAGTCCGATATGGACAGGGGAAATTTCGGCAAGAAAACAATATATTTATTTTAACGTACATTATTTATTCTACTAATTCTTAAATTACAAGAGACTAATAAGTTTTACAATTGATTCTCTTTGTAATTCAGCTTTTTATTTAGTCCTAACTCTAACAGTTGTTTAATTAATCGTTGCTTTTCAATTTGTTTTTTTGTACATTTTCCTGATAGACATATCAGCATATCAGTAGTATTGTTGTTTAAAAAATGTTTTTCTGAAAATACAGCCCTGTTTTTAAAATACAGGGCTGTTTTTGAAAATACAGGGCTGTTTTTGGAAATACAGGGCTGTTTTTAGAAATACAGGGCTGTTTTTAAAAATACAGGGCTGTTTTTGGAAATACAGGGCTGTTTTTTTAAATACAGGGCTGTTTTTTAAATACAGGGCTGTTTTTAAAATACAGGGCTGTTTTTAGAAATACAGGGCTGTTTTTGAAAATACAGGGCTGTTTTTAGAAATACAGGGCTGTTTTTAGAAATACAGAACTGTTTTTGGAAATACAGGGCTGTTTTTCAAAAACAGCCTGTGTTTAAAAACAGCCCTGTATTTCCAAAACAGCCTGTATGTTACTAAACAGCCCTGTTTAAAAACAGCCCATTCTAAAAACAGCCCTGTATTTCTAAAAACTGCCCTGTATTTTCAAAAACAGCCCTGTATTTTTAAAAACAGCTCTGCATTTAAAAAACAGCCCTGTATTTAAAAACAGCCCTGTATTTAAAAAAACAGCCCTGTATTTCCAAAAACAGCCCTGTATTTTTAAAAACAGCCCTGTATTTCTAAAAACAGCCCTGTATTTCCAAAAACAGCCCTGTATTTTCAAAAACAGCCCTGTATTTTAAAAACAGGGCTGTATTTTCAGAAAAACATTTTTTTAAACAACAATACTACTGATATGCTGATATGTCTATCAGGAAAATGTACAAAAAAACAAATTGAAAAGCAACGATTAATTAAACAACTGTTAGAGTTAGGACTAAATAAAAAGCTGAATTACAAAGAGAATCAATTGTAAAACTTATTAGTCTCTTGTAATTTAAGAATTAGTAGAATAAATAATGTACGTTAAAATAAATATATTGTTTTCTTGCCGAAATTTCCCCTGTCCATATCGGACTTAGTCCATTATCTTTAACAAAATTCCTACTTGTAATTTATTGGGACAACCTGTATATTAAATACTAATAATATTTACCATAACACTCTGTATAACATGTAGTTTTAAAAATAATTTATTGGGACAACCTGTATATTAAAACTAATAATATTTGCTATACCACTCTGTATAACATGCAGTTTTAAAATAATTTATAGGGACAACAGGTATATTAAAAACTAATAATATTTGCCATTACACTCTGTATAATTTGCAACTTTTAAAAATGTTTAAATACAAAGGTATATTAAAACCTAATAATATTTGCCATAACACTCTGTATAACTTGCAATTTATTGGGACAGCTGGTATAATAAAATATAATAATATTTGCTATAACACTCTGTATAACTTGCAATTTATTGGGACAAACGGTAACTAAACTAATAATATTTACCATACCACTCTGTATAATTTGCAATTTATTGGGACAATCGGTATATTAAAATATAATAATATTTACCATATAACACTCTGTATAATTTGCAATTTATTAGGACAAACGGTAACTAAACTAATAATATTTACCATAACACTCTGTATAACTTGCAATTTATTGAGACGACAGATATATTAAAAACTAATATTTGACCTACACTCTGTATAATTTGTAATTTATTGGGACAACAGGTATATTAAATACTAATAATATTTACCATATAACACTCTGTATAACTTGTAATTTATTGGGACAATCGGTATATTAAAACCTAATAATATTTGTCAAACACTCTGTATAATTTGCAATTTATTCGTACAACTGATATATTAAAATAATAATTTTACCATAACACTCTGTATAACTTGTAATTTATTAGGACAAACGTTATATTAAAATAATAATATTTGCCATAACACTCTGTATAACTTGTAATTTATTAGGACAAACGGTATATTAAAATAATAATATTTGCTATTATAACACTCTGTATAATTTACAATTTATTAGGACAAACGGTATATTAAAACTTAATAATGTAAAGAAAAAAACATAAAGTTGTTTGTTTCTCATGTACACACATAACCACAACTATTGATAAAGGAGTATAAGTCATTTTGCAAAACAAAATTTGATTAAAACACAGGTAATATATATTTGTGTTGTTATTGAAGTGAGAACTTGTGAAATTTTGACATATTTGTGATAGTAAAAAGTATTTGGTAAGTAACCTATTTACTTGTAGATATTTTACATATCAATTTAATCATAAAAACTCTGTATCTATCTTAAAATATTGCCCATAACAACAACAATTTTATTTATATATATATATATTTTTGAAAAATAAGGAAACCGAAACAAATATATGTCGCAAAAACGGAAGCCGATACAGGATCGCACCCACGCACCGCCGCGACGCTGAGGTTCCTTTTCACTCAAGTTGGCGCCGACGTCAAATACGTCAAACATTCTACGTCAAACATTCTACGTCAGACTCCTACGTCATCCTAAACGACAAATTCCTACGTCAGACTCCTACGTCAGAGGGCTGACGTCAGCGTCCGCCAAGTGACCCCTGACGTCATGTCCGTATTACTGCCACACCCTACTACTCTAAGCACCTTTAAACTTTATAATAGAAATACAGACTGTTTTTTATAATTTTACCATATTTTAATAATTTTCTCAAAAAATAGACTTTTTTATTACATGCAAAATACTATGTATGTATGTCTGGATTTAAAATGCGATTTTATGAAAATGGTTCCAAGATATCGATTTAAATAACATTATTTTGGCTCAATCTATCACCCCTATTATTTTTAACCTCACCCTGTATACACCAACCAACTTCACTTTTTAATATTCCAATTTAATTTTTAATGTTTAATATCGCAATCGCCGCCCCTAATCCTAATATTATCATTGATTTTAGTTAAGCGGATAAACAGAGAAAATGTTTTTCACTTGTGTCCAACTCTTTGGCAGTACATCCGTAGGTTTTATTTAGTCCCTGTATAATGTAAATAAAGAATATTAAATTATACACACTTGTGCCAAGTTAAGCTCTGTACAAAATTATGTATCAAAGGAGATATTAATCAAAATTTATAAGCTTCCCTGGGAAATAGTCCAGCTAAACTTGGCAAATTCCGGCCTACTTACCAAAGTCCTGGATGAATACTGGACTTTCTGTTTATATTGGCAAAACGAATTAACTTTACTAGGGAAGGGCCATGAGGTTTAGTTGGAATTTGGTTTTGTAATATCTTGTTTGTTTAGTTGAAGGTGTTGTAGTAATTTTTAAGATAAATTTTCCATGAAATTTCAATGTGTAATCAGTTTTGGAAAACCCTTACATGTACAGGGCTTAACTGTATGAGCAGTTTCAGTGTTCAGTAAAACAGACATTACAAAACTAACTTATATTTTAACTGATATAATTTTTAACTACAACTAATGGAAATTAAATTAATTTAAAATTATGTTTTCCAGGTAACGTCCCTCTCGTTACTAAACTTAAAAATGTGATTCTTATGTCTTTATAAAATAAAAAGTTTTATAAACATGTATCTGAAGTGGACCCATCCTTAGGGCCTTAAAGTTTAAAAAAAAAAGGCAATTTATGACATTAACTATCCTTAAATAACATGACATAAGGAATTACCCTTTTAAGTATCGTACCCTTTGTATATCATTCTCGTCATAAAAATTAATTTAAAATACCCACCCAATTTATACAAAGGAACGTATTAATATACATAGTGGGCCTTAACTGTATGAGCAGTTTTAATATCCAACAAAGCAAACATTACAAAGCTTACACATATTTTACTTGATATTATTTTAAACTACAACTAATGAAAATTAAATTAATTATAATAATTATGTTGTCCAAGTGACATCCCTCTCGTTGCTGACATTCTTGAATGCGGAGTTGCATATTTTCAAAACCAACTTGGCGACAAGTTGCTCGCGGAATGGCGTTTATTTCCTGCACAATGTTTTGTTTAAGCTGGTCTAATGTGGTTGGATTATCCTTATGGACCCTTGATTTTAGGTAAATCCACTCTCTTATTCTCGAAAAAATATAGATCAATAATTCCATTTGCTAATACTGCAGCATACACATCAAGCTCACGAGAATAAAGAGTACGTTAATGTTTCTGTCGCGGATTGTCCACAGACCAAAATCGCCAATAAACGCCTTTGCACAATCCACTTTTTGCCAAATTTTTGAAAATAAGCAACTCCGGATTTAAAAATGTCAGCAACGTGAAAGACGTCACTTGGACAACATATTTATACTTTAAAAATAATATCAATAAAATATGTGTAAGTTTTGTAATATGAATAAGCTTGTTTGTATAAATTAGGTAGATATTTTAAATTAATTTTTATGACAGATATAGACTGTTTATTAACTAATACTTTATAAGTCTAGTTTTTAATATTCAGAAATTCTTTGATAAGGCAACAAACATCTAATGTTAATTTTTACGAATTACACCACTTTAAATATTTTTAAAACCGTTGTAACTTAATTGTGTTTTTTATCCTATCTTAGCCATTTTCGAGAGAGATTTTATTCGCACCAGAATTAAAAAACAAATATATATATATATATATATATATATACCACTTTTAAATATATAAAATTGCTATTTAAAAGTTGTTTTTAATTTTAAAAATTTGTCTTAAAACCATTTTTGATAATAAGAATAATATAGGTATTTTAATCCTAAAAAAAAAATTAATTTTTGTCCAAACCTCGTTACAACTAATACAATTTAATATCTTATCGTCTTCTTTTAAATTTTAGATTATGCAAAAGTTATTTTTTTCGTAAAATTAATAATAAACAGTTTCTCGTCTGATACTAACTAATAAAGGCACAGTGGCAACATCACCTTTTGCTACAGGGGTGTCCAAGGAGAGGCCGGGGATTTTAAGGGAGAACTAAGTGAATAAAACCAGACCCTACAAGCATACAACAAGAAAGTAGCCATGTTCCGTGACAACAAACAAAAAACGGTTTTCATGTATGTAGGTTAAACAACCAAAATTGTATGACAGTTTTTTCAATGCCAATGCTTTTAGCATTTTTAACAGTTTCTTTACTTTAAATTTCAGAAAGAGGGGCAATAATTTATGGGGGGCACCCCGGCCCGCCCTCTCTTAGCGACACCACTATGTAGACATAATGTATAAGATGACACATTTAACCAACAAAACACCCATAGAGAACGCAATATGAAAACAATGAGAAACAAATTACATAAAACAAAACAGAAATATAATTAAAACGATATTTTTGTCCCACACAGAAACCTTACAAACCCGACGACAAAAAGAAGCCCCGTTTCTCCGTATAAACAACGCGACATCCCTTATTCGATTTTCGGTGACATTCAATCCGTTCAACCCCATTGTGAAGCACGTCTACCCTAGTTTTTGCCCGCCAATAAATAACGACACGATGGCAAAAAGGTGCTAGTTTAAGACAGAAGTAATCACTTGAGTGATATATGAAAGGGGCTAAATTTAATATGAGGATAAATCTTAAAGAAAAGAGAATTCTTTAAAATTTTATATACAGGTAAAAGTATATTTTTAAAAAAATATTGTACTAACATGAAAAAAAACATTAAAGCTTTAAGTTTCTAGTTTTAAGATACTTCAGTTAAAAAAAAGCAACGTCTACCGCGCAATCCTAATAAATACCGAAAATATTTTTTTTAAATATTTCTCTAAAACCTAGGAAAATTTTTTTACAACTTAACCACTATATGGATCGGATAACTTGTTAATTCAACTTTAGTTTTCTTTTTTTAAAACTTCGATTCGACCACTTCTTGCTTGGATATTAAACGAAAAAGGACCTTTTCGTTTTTTAATTTTTACGTTAATTTGAAAAATCAAGAAAAAAAAGCACTTTTTTGGCTTTTGGGATAATCAGGCGCTGCACAGCGCAGCAAGCTTATGGGACTGTTGGACAAAATTATTATTTCCAAAACTATAAGAGATCATCATCAAATTTGGTATTTTTGTAAAGCTTTCTGGACGATCTTAAAATGGGTGATATAATATACAGGGTGTGGCATTTAAAAATATTATACTTTTTGTTCTACCCTGTATATCTTAAGAGATGATAAAAATTTGATAATTGATTTGAAAACTACAGAATTAACCAATAAACTAATATTTTTGTTAATTTTGTAGGATTAAAAGAAAAAAGTTGAAGGGGTGTAAATTTGAAATTTGACTAGTTTAAGGTATTTACTTATATGGATGTTATTTATTTGGGTACACGCCAAAATAAAATTAAAAGTACTAAAAAACTAAAAAAAAAAATTAAACAAGTAAAAAGATAATTAAAAATCGACGTTTCGGTGGCAAATCTGCCACCGTTGTCAAGATAAATGGAATAAAAATAATAAAAATAAAAATTTACTATTATTTAGGTTTTAAAATTTAGAGAACATATTTTTGAAACTAATTAAAAAGTAATTAAACGTGTATTATATTTTTTGTCCTGTGGGTTATGGTTTTTAGGAAAAATTAAGGGTATAAGTAAATAATAAAAAATCTAAAAAAATATATATTTCTTTCAATTCAGTAAAACGAAATTGTTATATATTTTTTTGATTACTAATTAAAAAGTGTGAAAAACAAATAGAAATTTTTGGTTTTTGCTAATTAAATAGTTACCTTTTTGGTTACTACTTACATACATTCTAACCTTGATATTGTATGCATATAAAAACTATAAATAATTATTATAAAGAAAAAACATTTATTGTAGTTTACACTTAATTTTTTCAAGTAATAATGGGCGATAGAAAAAAACAATTATTAAACTTTTTTATTACTTTTTAATAAATTATTATTAAAAATGTAATTTTCCAATATTTTCATTTTTCAAAATAACATGTTTGCGATTTTGAACCACCGTATTATGGGGCAATTTTTATTATAGCTTTAAGTATTGTAAATAAAGTAAAACATTTTAAAAAGAATAATTTTCTCTAAAACATCAAAATAAAAAAAAGGTGTATAAATTGCTGACCTACATATTATTAGTATTTACAATAAATCGTCATTAATTACATGTTATTATAATATTTGTTATTTTGACAGTTACAGAATTATTTAAAAATACTTGGAAACCATTTTTTCTTCACTTTTAATCGTTAATGAATATATCAGAATTAGCATACTGCTGATATCTCAAAAACCAGCAATAATTGACGTATAATGTGTTATACATTTTTGATGTAGAATTTAATACAGAATCAATATTTGTTAAAATAAAGAGAGTGCTCCATTTAAAAAAAACCTACTTGACAATAAAAATTGTGTTTTTAAAACACCTTGTAACACACTAGTAGTGTCAATAAAAAAGTGTATTTAAATACCCATTTTTATTTTAGGTTAATTTTTGTATCTTGTATAGGGAAAAAGCCATTTTGTGTATAAATAGAGTTGGGACACCCTGTATTTACTAAAAGACATGTTACTATTTTAAAATAACGACAATAAACATAAAATAACAATAGGTAAATATGTACCGTTACGAAAATAAAGCGAAAATGTAATCCTTAAAGCCTTCAAAATGTCAATAGCAGAGCACATTTTCCCGATATTGCTCTTAAACTTTAAGACCCGGATAATAACGGGATGCATTATGAGTGCACTTGCACTATGCATATTCTCGATATTTGTTCACAGTGGCAAAGGGTGTTTATATTCAAAACTTTTATCAATAACGTAATACACAAGGGGTTGGACAAATATATAAACAAGTAAACTTACTTACATTTGTTGAGTTTACCTAGATATAATACATAAGTTAAATTGAAGATATGTTCTGTAGTTCGGCGGATTCATTTAACTGATGGTAATTATTTGGGTACACACCAAATATTAACTAAAAAGTACTAAAAATCCAAAAAAATTAAAACAAGTAAAAAGGTGATTAAAAATCGACGTTCGGTGGCAAATTTACCACCATTGTCAAGATAAATTGAATAAAAATAATAAAAATTAACTATTATTAAGGTTTTAAATTTTAAAATTTTTATCTTTTTTAGGATATTCTGAAATTTCTTTGACATTACATGTCAAATATGTTTGTTTGGTTATAGGGTCTTAGTGACATAGATAACTGGTTGCTGGTGTATTTATTTTTATATTACAAAAAAGGTGAATAGTTTGTTAATTTTTAGTCTTCCTGAAGATACTTCAGTCCACCAAGTGTTATTTAAATTAACTGAAATTGATGCTACACAATTATCTTTATTTAATAATATATACGCCCTTTCTTTCATTTTCCGTTTTTTAGAACAAGTTTCCTTTGCTAAAATGCTCAAAGCATCCTAGTTTATTCTATGTTTGTTATCAAATGCGTGTTGGCAGATTTTTGATTTATGAAATTCTGTGTTTTTAATGTATGATCTGTGTTCTTTTATACGTTTGGCTAAGGGTCTACAAGTTTCACCTATATAAAACTTACTGCATTAGCAAGGTATTGTATAAATGACATGTTTTGTATTTTCATTTAAGTTGTATGGTTTTGTTTTTGTTAACTGAGATCTGATAGTGTTTCGTGTTTTAAAGATTGTGCGAATATTAAATTTATGTTCTACTCGTTGAATTTTATTTGATAGTCCGGAATGTATGGTAAAAATAAATTTGTAATAGGTCTATTTTGAGTTTGTCTTATAACTGGAGTTTCAAATTCAAGGAAACAATTATTTATAAAATCAAGAGGATATTTTGAATTAAAATATTTTTTAAATATTCTTTTTAATATTTATATTTTGATTAAAACAAATGACTTTAATTCTATCAAATAGACTTTTTACAACTCCTTTTTAACCATTATTGGGTGATTTAAGTTAAAATTTAAGGATCTATTTGTATGTGTAAGCTTTCTGTAGATTTTTGTTTCAAAATTGTTTATTTTTTTATTAAAATCTCAAGAAATAATAATTGTGAGTTGTTTTCTTTTCCTAAAGTAAACTTAATAGTTAGTTCTTGTGGATTATTGTATGTTAAAAAATTATTTAAACAGTGTTCGACATGTTTTTATATAGAAAAAATGTCATCTATAAATCTGCACCTTTATCACCTTTATTTAGTAATATTTTTATGGAAAACTTTAAATCAAATTTTGTAGCAAATTATCAATATAAACCTTTAGTTTGATGGAGATATATAGATGACATTTTTTCTATATACCAACATGACGGACACTTTTTAAATAATTTTTTAACACACATTAATACACAAGAGCCAACTATTAAGTTTACTTTGGAAAAAGAAAACAACTCACAACTACCATTTAACATTTTAATAAAAAGATTTAAACAATTTTGAAACAAAAATTTACAGAAAGCCTACACATATAAATAGATACTTTAATTTTAGCTCAAATCCCCCAATCATGGTTAAAAAGGGAGTTGTAAAAAGTCTATTTGATAGAATTAAAGTCATTTGTTCTAATCAAAATATAAATATTAAAAAGAATATTTACAAAATATTTTATTTCACAATACTTATCCTCTTGATTTTATAAATAATTATACTTAAGAATCTGTCCATTTTCTCAAAGAGACTCAACATAGATTTAACTACAATTTAAGGAAAAGTCAGAGTCTCAAATTTGACTCTCTGACTTTGTTCCTTAAATTGTAGTTAAATTATAAATAATTGTTTCCTTGAATTTGAAACTCCAGTTATAAGACAAAATCAAAATAGACCTATTACAAATTTATATTTACCATACATTTTGGACTATAAAATAAAATTCTACGATTAAAACATAAATGTAATATTCGCACAATCTTTAAAACACGAAACACTATCAGATCTCAATTAACAAAAACAAAACCATACAACTTAAATAAAAATACAAAAATGTCATTTATAAAATACCTTGCGAATGCAGTAAGTTTTATATAGGTGAAACTTGTAGACCATTAGCCAAACGCATAAAAGAACACAGATCATAAATTAAAAACACAGAATTTCATAAATCAAAAATCTGCCAACACGCATTTGATAACAAACATAGAATAAACTGGGATGCTTCGAGCATTTTAGCAAAGGAAACTTGTTCTAAAAATGCAAAATCAAAGAAAGTGCGTATATATTATTAAATAAAGATAATTGTGTAGCCTCAATTTCAGTTTATTTAAAAAACACTTGGTTGACTGAAGTATCTTCAGGAACACTAAAAATTAACAAACTATTCACCTTTTTGTAATATAAACAATAAATACACCAGCAACCTTATCTATGTCACTATGACACTATAACCAAACAAACATATTTGACATTTAATGTCAAAGAGATTTCAGAATATTCTAAAAAAGATAAACATTTTAAAATTTAAAACATTAATAATAGATCATTCTTATATTTATTATTTTTATTTATTTCGATAACTAGCGTTTCTGTGACTTTTCGCTGTTTTGACAGTTTTTAAGTTTCCTTTACTTATTACATTTCGAAATAGGTATGCACTAATGTACAAACTTAAGGCATATTTTTCTTAATTTTCTGTCTTACAGCTGCTAACAAGATTGTCTAACAGCTGACGCCATTAAAATGTGAATCGAAAAATAAAAGCGCTTACCGCCAATGACAAATGACATTAAAAAAATAATAATAACTTAACCTGAAAAATAATAACTATCGCTTTAAAACAAAAATGCGCAATATCTTTATTAATTAATTAATCCTTCACATGGTTTCCCACAAATATTATTGTTATCGTTATTATTATGCATTTAGTAAATTTTGTTTGACTTTTAACCTAAAATGTTTCTATATTTCCCCTATTTGTTTTTCCAACTTGTTAGACAGTGGTTAGACATTTCCCGAAGCCGCTAACAACCGCTGTGAGCTGCTGTAAGACTGACGTTATTGATTTGTCAAAGAAATGATAAGAAAAAGAAAAGAAAAAGATAGAAATATTGACAATAATTGAAAATAATGACATATGAAAAGATTCAACAAATTTAACAAAACTGTTTTACGCTTGTTATTCGTTTAAGATGCCCGAAAATCTATTTAAATATTAATATTGATTGATTAGAGTTCGTAAAAAATCGATTTTTAAGCTGTCTTACTGTGAGAAAAACATTCTTACAGGAGATTTTTACCTGCCTTGAACAACTTAACTATTTTATCTTTCTTAGCTCAACATTTTAGTTGTTTCTATCTTGATATACAGGGTGATTCAAAAATCGATCACGAAACTTGAGGGGGTGATTCTACTTGACAAAATAAGGGTAGAGCTTCATATAATTTTTTTAATATCATTTGTTTTCGAGTTACAAGCCGTCAAAGTTCAATTTTTTTGTTTTTTTTTGTCATATTGCATTTATTTTTTAATCAATCCAGTTGATATTTGGCACACAAATCAAGCTTTGCAGATTCTAAAATTTTAAGATAAAAGTACTTTTTTAAATACCGCCAGAGGGCACTTTACTTATAGCGTAAAATTGATTTACATCATAACTTTTTATTTTGACAGACAATCAAAAACCTAAAAATAAGGTACTCCTTATTAAAGTCGATAAACCTCACCGTTTAGGCACCAATAGACATTAAAGTTTTCATCAATTTCAATCAAATTACCTACATACATACAGGGTGTCCAGTAACTTAACCGACAAACTTAAGCAAATAATTCTACAACACAAAATAAGAAAAAAACTTCATTTAAATATATGTCCTAAACGTCTTAGTTTTTGAACTACGGGGTGTTAAAAATTAAAAAAAGTTTTGTGTGCCAAATACAAAAAGAAAACATGGCAAAAATACACCTCTTCTATTAACAGAGATTCCTCTTCTAAAGAAGTCTGGGACATGATAAAAAGACTTAGAGGGCGACCCATTAACCACATCGATACCATCCAGGATGATAACTCCTATCTATCGACCAAAGAAGACATTGCCAATTGTTTCGCACAACATTTCTCAAATTCATCCAGCACAGATAACTACGATGATGATTTCCTCACACACAAAAATACCTCAGAAAAAACTAAACTCAACTTTGACACTCGCATAGAATATTCATATAACATCTATTTCACCTTAACAGAACTACAAGACGCTTTACATAAGGCTAAATGCACAGCTCCCGGTCACGATAATATCCTTATCCCAATGATCAGAAATTTACCAACATCGACACTATTATATCTACTAAAAATCTATAATTATATTTGGACTCATAACATATACCCTGAAGCCTGGAACACAGCCATAATAGTTCCAATTCATAAACCCAATAAGTCTCGATTAGCTGCCAACAATTACCGACCCATTTCCCTTACTTCACACTTATGTAAACTTCTTGAAAGGATGGTCAACTTCAGACTAATGTGGTTTCTGGAAAAACATAACTTAATCGACAATGAAGTATATGGATTCAGATGGGATAGATCTACAATTGATTGCCTTACCAATTTAGAAATCGACATCCAGAGGTCACTTTCCAAAAAACAACATCTCATTGCAGTCTTTTTGGACTTAACTAATGCCTTCGACCGAGTATGGAGATATAGTATAATGCAAACTCTTCATGACTGGGGCATGAAGGGCCACATCTGCAATTTCATTTATAACTTTCTGTCACATAGACAATTCAAAGTAAGAGTAAATCATGCATACTCCGATTCCTACACTCTCCAAAATGGCGTCCCCCAAGGATCCTCTATCAGTCCCACCTTGTTTGTCATCGCCCTTCTAGCAATACGTGG